>JAULBY010054871.1:0-11245 GCA_032358315.1 Ophiocytium majus
GCGTGGCGGGCGTGGCAGGGGGCGCCGCGGCGGGGGCCGCGGCGGCGGCGGCGGCGGCGGCGGTGACAAGCAGTTCACTACCGCCGCAGACACCGTGCTCAAGATGTGCGGCAACGACGAAGGCAAGGCGGCCCGCTTCCTCAAGTCAGCGGTGCTCCGCCTCAACCTCGACCTGGACAATGTCCAGTTGCACGCCGCCTCCACCGCCGGCAAGGGCGAGCCGCCCAAGGGCGGCAAGGGCACCAAGCCCACCAAGCCCACGCCGCCGGGCGCGCCCATCCCCAAGGCTGGGGACGGCAAAGGTGGGGGGGGGCATCCTGCCCTGCACCCCAAGCCTGCGCAGCCCAAAAAGGGGCCCGGCGGCGCCACCATCAACGTCGTCATGCCTGCGCGCGAGTGGGCGACGCCAAACCCCCTGGACGCCGAGCCTGCCGGCTATATTGGCGCCCGCACTCTGCCCGCATGGGACTCCAGTGACTGCCACGCGGTGTTCGGCCCAGAGGAGGCACGCGCGCTAATGAAAGCGCCGGTCACTCTGGGCCGGGGGGGGGAAGTAGTTGAGGCCGTTTTCGACAGCGGCAGCGGCCCTAGCTGGGCCGACATCGACAACCTCACACAGAACGTCGAGTTTATCTACGACGCCCCCATGCTCACCAGCGAGACCGGCGTGACGGACGCCAACGGCAACCCCATGCAGCGCGCCATGCATGCCGTAGTGCGCGTCACCCTCAACGGGCGTCACTTGGTGCAGCTGCCCGGCCGGCGCCGCCGCCCCACATGCATGGAGGCAGCGGACGTTACCTTCTTGGTGCACGTGGTCGCCTGCAAGGACCTGCCCGCGGGCCTTGTGGTTGGCAACGCCTTTATGGCGCGCAACGGCATTGTGCTGGACCCGGCCCGCCGCCTCATCTGTGTGCGCGATGCACTGGCGCACCATGGCGAGCGCGTACAGCTGCGTGTGCCTGCGGAGCTGGTCTACACCCATGACGCGTCTGACACCACCGCGCCGCCGTCTGACACCCCCCTGTGGGGGGAGCACGACGTGCTACACACCGTCAACGGCTTCTACCTCGAGGCCGACGAGATACGGGGGGTGCGCCTGCGCAGCGAGCACGCACCGCGGGAGAGGCGCGACGTGATGGTCATGGGCCTCATGCCATCCCTGCTGGAGGCGGGGCTTGCCCTTGTGGACGAGTGGCATCTCACCTGGGAGGGCGAGCGGCGTGCGCACCAGTCAGAGGCGGGCTACGTCAAGCTCACGCTGTACGCGTCCCGCGGCCCCATCCGCGTCTCTGGGGGCGCCGCCATTGCGCGCATTCGCGACAGCAAGCCCTACCACGCGCGTGCGCGCGAGGTCAACACCACTCAGCTGCGCCGCACGGTGGAGGGCATGCTCGACCGCGCGTACGGTGGGCGCGCCGAGCGCATGGCGATGGACACTGCGGACGACGGCGTGGTGCCAGACACCATGCAGCCCTGGTACGATCCGGCCGCCACCGCCTCCGGGTACTGCCTGTCCATCATACCTGCGCAACAGCGCGGTGTGGCTGGCGGTGGCGCACCGCCCACGGCACAGGCCAACCCTGCTGTGCAGGGTGCGCCGGACGATGACGACGTGCCACCACTGCTGGACGACAGTGACGGCGAGGGAGCAGCGCCCCCTGCCGCACAGCCTCTGCTCGGCGCAGCGCTGCTCACGCCCACACCCGCCTTGCCGGACGACGACGTGCCGCCACTGCTGGAGGACAGCGATGAGGAGGAGGCGCCGGCAGCGCCGCCGCCCCCTCCACAGCCTGCTATTGGCACAGCGCTGCCGCCTGTCTTTGGCGCGGCAGCGCAGCCCCCTGCTTCTGTGGCGAGCAGCGACAGCAGCGACACGCCGGACTGGGACGCCCTGTCTGACGCCAGCAACGGCGACTGGGAGCAGCACTCGCACACTGCCCCTGTTATGGCGGACAGCCCCAGCGCGGAGCGCGCCGCCGGCGAGCTGCCGGAGGTGCTGCGCAATCCGCTGGCGCCACACCGTCTGCACGGCCCTGCATCGCCGCCACGTGACCTTGCCAACCTCCCGGAGCTTGACTTCAACACGGTCGTTGCCTCCACAGCCACCCCCTCTGAGCGCGCCGCACTCCTGGCGCTGCTGCAGCGCTACCGCGCTGCCTTTGGGGTGGAGGACTGGGAGGTGGGGGACCTGTCAGCTGCGTTTGGGTACTACGTGCCCGAATTCCGCGAGGGCTGGGTACCCAGGCGCATGCCGCCAATACGGCGCTCACCTGAGGCCAATGAGCGGCTGCTGGAGCACGGCCGCCAGCAGCAGCAGCACGGCCTACTCGCACCCTGCCCCACCACCGAGATGGTGACGCAGATCGTCAGCGCCCCCAAGCCCAATGGGAAGTGGCGCCACTGCGCGGCGGCCATGTACGTCAATAGCGGGCTGGTGGACGTCCACACCCCCACCGTCTTCGTGCCGGACCTGCTCAACGACTTCAAGGGCAGCCGGTACTTTGGGGCGATGGACGCCCTTGGCGCCTTCAACAACGTCATCATACACCCGGACTACCGCTGGCTTTTCGCGGTGGAGTACCCCCCGCCGCTGGGCATCATGCAGCCCACGCGCCTGGGGTTTGGCACCAAGGTGGCGCCCGCCATTTTCGATCACGTCATGGAGCTGGCCTTCGGCGACCTGCGGACGGCCGGCGCCGCCCGCTACGTGGACGACACTTCACCGCACGGCGCCACGTTCGCGCGCTACTACGCGGTGGTGGAGGCGGTGCTGCGCCGCAGCATCTACTACGGGCTGGTGTGGCGTCTCGACAAGTGCCTCTTTGGCGCTAAGGAGACTAAGTTTGTGGGGTTCGTGGTCGACGCCACTGGTGTGCGGCCGCTACCCCGCAACGTCAAGGCCATCCTCGCGCTGCCTTCACCCCGCTCCGTGCCAGCGCTGCGCACTTTCCTCGGCATGACACAATTCTACCAGCACATGATGCCGGGGTACGGGCACCTCATTGCCCCCCTTACCATGAAGCTGCGCAGCGAGGCGAGCGGCGCGGACTTTGCGGCAAGCTGGAGCGCCGAGGACGAGCTGCACGTGGAGCGCGTACGCGCCGCCGTGGCGGACATCACGACGCTGGCCTTCCCTGACCAGCGCCTGAAGTACGTGCTCTACACGGACGCCAGTGGCTATGCGGCGGGCGCCGTGCTCACGCAATGCCCGCCCGACATGCCACACGGCCCCGGCCCCGACGGCGCTCTGTACCCACATGAGCGCCTCGTGGGAGCCTGGAACAAGGTTTTCACCAGGGACGAGGCCAAGTATGGCGCTACCGTGAAGGAGCTGATGGCGGGCGTCAAGGCGATACTTCACTTTCACGCACAGCTCCGCTTCAGCACTTTCATCTGGATGACGGACTGCCAGGCGCTCCTGTTCCTGAACCGCCACCTCAACGTGAGCGGCGTCATGGAGCGGTGGGCGCTAACCATCGCGGACCACGATTTTGTGGTGGAGTACGTGCAGGGCAAGCTCAACCCTGCCGACCCCTTCTCGCGGTACATCGCGCCAGAGCGCCTGCGCGACTATTGCAACGATCTGCCCCCTGACGTGCTGCCGAAGGAGCGGCAGCGCGCCGCGTCCATCTTCAACTCGCGCACCATCATGCGGCCGCCGCCTGCCGTCGCGCTTTGCGCGGGCATTGGCGGCGAGGTGGAGGGGTTCCACGGCTATCTCAACCACACACTAGCCGTGGAGCTCCACCCGCGCACTGTTGCGCTGCTGCCACGCTGCCTGCCGGAAGCCGCGGCCATGGAGGTGCTGGTGGGAGACGTCCGCGACGCCGACGTGCAGGCGCGCGTGCGCGCCGCCAAGCCCTACGCTATTACCAGCGCCCCCCCCTGCACCGACTTCTCCAACGAGGGGGCACGCCGGATAGGGCCACGTGGCGAGCTCACGCTGGTGGTTGTGGACTTGGCGATCTCGGCACACCCAGTGTGGTTTTGCCTTGAGAACGTGCCACAGCTGCTAGGCACGTGGGTGTGGCGCGAAGCGCGCGACCACCTACTCGACGCCGGCTACGACATAGGCGTCTACACCTTGTCAGCCGACAAGCTGGGGGGGGGGAGCATCCGGCGCCGTACGTTCGTCATCGCGCTGCAGCGCAGCGAGCGCTCTGGCAGCCGCCTGCTGCTAGTGGAGCGCTTCCTGCAAGACGCCCAGTGCGAGCACGCGCAGTCCGTGCGCGAGTGCGTGCACTGCACGCAGGACGGCTGGTGGTATGCCAGCCGCTCAGCGGAGCGGCCGTCTGTGCTCAGCACTGACGTGCCCGCGCCCACGCTGGTACGCCGCGCAGCGCACGGCGTGCCGGCCACCTACCAGGCACACCCGCAGGACGCTTGCCCTGTGGACGAGGCACTTGTGCCCACGCTCAATCAGCTCCTGCAGATTCAAGGCGCGCGCACCTTCACGCCGCCTGTGGACGCGGAACTGCCGCGCGAGGCGCGCGGCGTGGCGGCGGCCAACCTGTGGCTGCCGGTCTTTGCACGCACTATTGCCAAGGCTTGTGCCTATGCAGGCCTACTGGACCTGGAGCCTACCGAATACTTCGCGAAGGGGCGGGTGTTGTGTGCACCGCCGCGGGCGCTGCTGCCTGCGGACAGCGCCGTGAGCGCTGCTGCCCCCATGGCGACCGCCATTGGCGCGCCGCCGTGTGCGGAGATGTCGAGCGCCGCCGTGTGTGCGGCGCCTGTGCCGATGAACGCCATGCTGACACGCCGCAGCGCCGCCGCGGAGGCGGCGCGCCTACGCACACCGGCACAGTCACGTCACCAGCACCCTCTGACATGCCCACCGCAACAGCGGCGGACACGGGCACGGCAGCGGAGTTGGCGCCTACGGGCGCGCCCGCTGCCAGCGTCATGGACGCCGAGGAGCTGGGGGGGGCGGCGACTACCGGAGTGGCGCTGGATATGCTCAGCGCCACCGGCAGTGTCTCTACCACGGACGCCCCCATGGATGCGGCGGCATCGCCGCCGCCATCACCTGTCGCCCCTGCAGCGGATGCGGCGCCCCCGCCCTTTGGCGAGGGAGCGCTGCAACAGGACGTGGCGGCATCGCCGCCACCGTCACCTGGCTCGCCCGCGGCTGTTACGGCGCCCCCACCTGTCGGCGAGGAGGCGCTGCTGCGAGACGCCGAGCCCCACGTGACTACGGCGCACCAGCTCATTCCCGCTCTGTCCGCAGAGGAGCTGCGCGCCATGCAGGAGGCCGACCTGCACGCCGGCATGATACTGCGCGCGCTGCGCGGCGAGCACATCGCCGCGGACGATGGCGTTGCCGCCTGCATGGCGCCTGAGGAGCTGGCGCTCTACCACCTGGACTTTCGCGGCCTATTGCACCGACGTGCTCCCGCAGACGAGCACGCGGAGCTGGCGCGGGAGCAGTTCGAGCGCTCTCTCCTGGTGGTGCCCAAGGAGCTGCAGCCACTGGTGCTGCGCGGCGCCCACGACAGCATCGCTGGCGGCGGACACCGCGGCTTGCCATCCACCTTGATGCGCATCCGTCTCCGTTACTGGTGGCCGACGCTGCGCAAGGACGTGCGCCACTGGTGCAGCACATGCGCCACCTGTCAGCGGTACAAGGTACCGCACCGCACGCGCCCCGCCATCGCCGGCGACCTCACACGCGACACGCCCGCACCCGGCGCCGTCTGGGACATCGACCTGTCTGGTCCCTTTAACCAGACGGAGCGAGGCGCCACGTACGTCATGGAGGCGGTGTGCCGCAGCACGCGCTTTGAGGTCGCTGTGGCACTGCCGGACAAGTCCGCCCTCACTGTGGCGCAGGCCATCTGCGACCATATTGTGGGCGTCTTCGGCGTGCCGCTGGAAATCCACACAGACCAGGGCACGGAGTTCCTTAACGCCGTGCTTGCGGAGGTGTGCGCCATTATTGGCGTACAGCGCACTGCGGCGCTGCCCTACCACCCACAGGGCAACGCACGCATCGAGCGCACCAACCTCGCACGGCGCGAGGCCATGGCCATGCACGCCGCAGCCTACCCTGACCAGTGGGACAGGTTTCTATACGCGCACCAGCTGGCGGCCAACACCGCTTACCAGCGGAGTGTTGCGGAGCAACCTTACTTCCTGATGTTTGGGCACAGCCCGGCACTGCCCCACGACATCATTCTGGGCGTGGCGGACCGCGCCGCTACGGCGGCAGGCGTGGACACGGAGCTGGCGCTGCAGCGCGCCTTTGAGGTGGCGCGCTGCAACATGGCGGCGACGCGCGCGGCAGTGGCCGAGCGCAACGCCACCTTCACCAACCCGCTGCACTATGCGGCTGGTGACCAGATCTGGGTGGCTGTGCAGCCGGACTCCACGCTGGACTTGGCGCCAAAGCTGCAGGCGCCATTCGACGGCCCGCACGTCGTCACCCGCATGGTCAACCCTGTGGCGGTGGATTACAAGGACTACCGCACAGGCGACATACGGCGCGTGCACGTGGGGGCAACCAAGCCCTACACGGCCGAGGTGCGCCCGCCACCGCTGGACTTGGCGGGCGCCATCTTCCTGGGCTTTCCACTGCTAGATGCCCAGGCCATCCGCAGCGACTTGCCGCTGCCAGACGCGCTGCTGTTCGGCGACGCCGGCACCGCCGGCGGCCCGCCGGGATACCTCACACGCATTACTGCGCACCGCCGCCACCCAGGGCGCCCGAGTGCACGGAACTTCATCTACTCATGCGAGTGGGACCGCGCGCCGCCCTCAGAGCACCCGTTCCGGGAGCTTGTGGCGTGGCATCTGCGCCCCCAGGTGGACGAGTACCACCGCAGCCTGGCGCACTAGGCGCAGCAGCAGCAACCTGAAACGCCGCTGCCGCGCCTGCCGCTTTAGCGCGGCACCACCCACACCGCGGCTTGTTGGGGACTCACCGCCCACCGCCACGTTGTTGCAGCTTGCCATATCTCACGCCGCGTTGCTGCTTAGCGGCGACTAGCAGTGTTGGCGCGTCGCTGCGCTGTAGTGTTCCTCCACATGTCAAGAGCAGGGCACATGCGCGCTAGCGCCCACGCACTCTAGCTGCCTTTGGCTGGTAGCTCACGCGCGATGGCAGCTGCTTACATAGGGCCAATTTAGCCATTTATAGGGTTTTCTGCGCTCCCTCTCACACTGCGCACTTGCGCACAGGCCATGCGATGGCTAGCTTGCAGCCCCTGTGTACCTCAGGGGCTGGGGGGGGATTGTGGGAACGGCCTGTATTCCTGTGCAGTTCCTACTCAGGTTCTGTACAAATTCCTGCAGAGCACCCTTGCTCAGCACAGTGCCCATGGCACTTCAACTCCCTACTTGAACTTGCCACTCAACTCTGGTGGCTATGAATAATGTCACTCATGTGCGCAAACCTGGTGCCTGGTCCCTACCTGCCCAGTGGCCACCTCTTGGCTGCAATGCATGCCTGATTGTGGGCTGGCACCACATTGCGCAAAAAAACAAACGCCGTTGACGGGATGGATCCAGTCCTCCCTCCTCCGTCACCATACCCATAGAGGGAAGGAAGGCGGTGGACGGCTGCTCACGTCAGCCGCAGAGGACGCTGCGGCATGGTGTGTTCCAAGGTGGTGGGCCTGCTCGGCCTGTGCGGCACTGCCGCCGCCTTTCTTGGTGAGTGATCTGCAGCTGTCTCAACTGCAACATGCAAACCTTTGTTTCAATGGCTGCAAGGGGGCGCTCTGCGCCTGAGATCCTGCTCCAACTGCAGCCGCTGCTGGCGCTGTTACTCGCCCGCCGCCCTCCTGTACCTGTTCACCTTGTCGCGGACCCCCATGCTGCCTGGCCCGCCCAGCGCTCACGTCTTAGCCAGACACGGGCTCCCCAACAAACTCCGCCTTTCTGGTTGCTGGTGCGTGTCCTGTGTGCGGCAGCGCCCGCGACCACGATTCTCCCAGCTACGACGGGCAGTGCGTACGGCTCATCGCCGGCGCTGCGGGAGGTGGCGACAGCCCGTCAAGCCAGGCGCACCACCCGGGCCGTGAGCATGGTGGCTTCGGAGGTACGGGGTTGAAAAGCAAGATTTTTTGGACCTATCGCCGACTTTGAGAGCGTGACGCACCCACCACACACCCTCACACACCTGCCGCTGCTGCTGCTCTAGGCCACTGTGCTGCCTATATGTCTGTTCTGATTTGCGCCATGGTGCCGAGATTGCTGCCACAGCTGCTGCAGTGACGAGAGCCTTGCATACGCTCTACGACATCCTGCGCATGGTAAACGTAGTGCTGCCGCTGTTTGGATGCCATGCTGGTGTGTGCGCTGTGTTTTTCGCAGCGCCCGGTGCTCACCAAGTCCCAGGGAGCTGCCAACCCCCGTCTGGCTGCTGTTGTTGACAGGGTCTCAGGTACGTACGGCGGCGAAACATAAGTGCAGCTTGTGACAACCTGGAGTGCCTACCTCACTGCAACAGTGGCAGCAGCGCACGCACCATGACAGCTTGTTGTGTGTCAGCGTTGTAACAGGGTGCCGACCCATCCGTTACAATATGCTCAACCTTCTCTCTCCTCACTGCCGTGTTCATGATTGTTTTTCATTGCAGCAACTGGCAAGCCCGCCTTCATAGCGCACCTGACGCCGGGCTACCCGACGCCTGCTGACACTGTGGAGCTGATGCTGGGGTTGCAAGAGGGTGAGCCGAGTGGCAAATATGTACTAGTACTACGTGCTTCAGTAACAGTTTTATTTATTTGCACTTGTGGGCGTGCAACAACCCATGCTATGCATACCAGCACGCTTGTGGCAGTGGCACATGCCCGGCAGTTCATGCACACGGACGCACAGAGTTCAGTAGTGGTACCGGTACATACTTCTTGAAGTACTTCAGAACATGCTCACGCTGGTGCCCGAAACATTTCAACCCTGGCAGTCAAGCGCCCCACAAAGCTGTCTTGCGATCGTGTTTACTGTGACACAGACCACGTGTCGCCCGAGGTTTGTTATTGCCGTCATGGTTTGCTGGCGTGCAACAGCGCAACTGTAACACCGCGATTCCTGTGTGTGCTTGACTTCCGTGATGCGTGCAGGCGGCGCCGACGTCATTGAGATTGGGACTCCCTTCACGGACCTGCCCGCGGAGCCCACCATTCAGCGCACCAACAAGGTGGGTTGCACGGTGTACGTTGTACTTCAAAGTACTCCTTGAAGTACTTCTTCGAGTATGTAGTACGTACTCCTTTCAGAAGTATGTACTTCGAAGTATGCGCTTGAGGCCAGCCCGCAGAGCCCGCCATCCAGCGCATCAACAAGGTGCGCTGCATGGTACGTTGTACTTCCAAGTGGTTCTTGAAGTACTTCTTGAAGTACGTAGTACGTACTCCTTTCAGAAGTATGCATATGCTTGAGGCCACTCACACCGCCACGGCTGCGCTGCGCGCACGGCATTGATAGTGCGTATTCCAACATGAGCAGCTCACGCCGTGCTGCATGCGCTGCCGGTGCCGCACATGCAATCATGGTGCGGCACGCCATGTGATTGCACGCCCCGGCCTTCCCCCACTAAATAGTGGTTGAACTTCGGCGCCCACATGCCCTCATGTCTCCATGACCAACACACGAACTTCAACACCGCTGCGCGGCGCTCGTGTTCATGACGACGGCCTGCGTGCGCCGACCCTTTCTCCCATCTGTCTGCGTGTGCCTGGCGCAGATTGCGCTGGACAACAATGTGCGCCTGGTGGACTGCCTTGCCTTTGTAAAAGAGGCTCGCAGCAAGGGCCTGGCGGTGCCTGTGGTGCTCAGCGGCGCCCTGAACCCCTTTCTGGCGTATGGCCTGGAGAGGCTCATGAGGGACGCCAAGCAGGCGGGCGCAGATGGGTAAGAGGCCATTTTGCAGCACCACGGCTGCTGCACACAACGGCCCCTGGGGGCACAGCTTGTTCTTTTGCAAACAACACTGAGTTTGGCGGCAGCATGGGCTGTCATATACTTTTGAAGTACTTGAAGTACATACTTCGCAGTAGCAGCAGGGGCGTCATGGTGGCCGTGCTGCTAAGCGGTGCCCTCAACCCATTTCTGGCGTATGGGCTGGAGAGGCGCGTGAGGGACGCCAAGCAGGCGGGCGAAGATGGGCGAGAGACTGACTCGCAGGGCTGCCGCGAGCCGCCCTTGGCGTTCCGGCAATTGCATTTGGAGACAACAGTGAGTTTGGCGCCAGCATGGGCTGTCGTATACTTCACAAGTACTTTTGAAGTATGTATACATATCCTTTACAAGTACTTCGTCGTAGTGCAGGTAGTTGATGTTGCAGTGCCGTTGCAGCATGTGTGCTCTTCGGAGTTGGGGCGCCGGTGCCAGCCAGATTCTGCAGCACTGCTGTTGTGGGTGTCGAATTTGAAGCAGGTGTGCTTTGTATTGTGCCTGCAATTGCAGTCAACACTTGCAGCACCAGCACTGCCTGTAGCCGTGCTTTTGTCATAAGGTTTTTCTTTGCTGCTGTAGCAGACGAGCGCGTCAGCGCGCCTACCTGTGTGGATGTTGTGCCTTCCACGCACCGTGTAACGCACAAAAGCAGAGCATGAGTTCACCCTCATGCCGGTGCGTGCTGCATGGCGCCTTACCAAGTGCCTCACCAAGCCTCGAGCCTGAGGCTATGTACCACATATACATGCCTATGTTACATACTTCAGCAATAAACCTGTGGTTTTCCTCTTCCCGGAGCTGCTGTTCGGTTTGCTGCGCATGTCCCCGCGCCGCTGCCACCGGCCGCACAGGTTTGCGGTTGTGGACCTGATGCCCATACATACGTACCTGAAGTCTGTTGTTGCTTTTTCTCTAACGGGGGGTGCTATTTGATGTGCCGCACATACCACTGGCCGCGCAGGTTTGCGGTAGTGGACCTGCTGCCCCACCTGGCAGGTGACTTTGTGGCGCGCTGCCGCAGCCACTCCCTGTCCTTCATCCCCGTGGTCATGCCCACCACCGCAGACGGTGAGCGCTGCCAGCGACACAGTGCGCGCGCATGCTCACACGGTACTGTGCATACCGACTTTTCATCAAATTTGCCTGACAGGATCCTTTTTAGATCACTATGGTCAAGCTCAATTCATCCTTTATTGGGTGAAACAAAATCTTACCTGGGGTTTACCACTCCAGGCTCGTTTTGTATTACACTACTGTAGTACATGGGTGTGAGGTAGGGACTCCAGACGGCGGTATATCCTATGGCGGGCCGGCCTGCCCACTCGGACGCCCCGCTCGCCTC
>JAULBY010054882.1:0-35275 GCA_032358315.1 Ophiocytium majus
GGGGGGGGGGGGGGGGGCAAATAGGGAGGTGTGTTGTGACTGCGGGACGGGCCATCGACGTGACGGCACCGTCGGAGTGAATGTCATGATTGCAATGCAACTGCTGGTAGGCTAAGCGGCGCCACGTGCACGGGAGGGGGTGTGCACGGAAAGGCGGGTGGCGGCGACCCGCGCAACAGCATGGTCATAAGCGTGACCACGCTGACCGGTACCAATGCTACGTCCTAGCGTGTGCAGAGCGGCGCACGGCTGTGTGCATGCAGTCACGGTGTTGCGCCATCATGCATTCGAACAGTTGTGATCACCATGTGCCATATCATGTGCAGCAGTCCTTTTACTGCATTCACTGACAGCATTTGCTCAGTTGCCGCATTTGCCAACTTGACAATGTATTGAATAATCCATGTATGCATTTTGCTGTTGTCGCCGCCACGGTGAGCATGTGCCATGTCACTTGCATGGTCCACCCACTAGCACATTTAGACCGTCACTCCGAGAGGCTCTTCGGAACCGCTGCTCGTCTCTCCGCGGCGCGACAGGGACTGCGTCAGTGCTGCCACATGACCTGCAGGGCATGACATTCGACTCAATGACATCTTACACACACAGCGACGATGCATGCATCATGTCACGGTGTGACCGACACACAAGCTTACAAACCGTGGCCCATCACCACTGTCCCAATGCATTCGCATGTGGCAATAGCAATTTTTCGCAAGCAGCCACCAGGAGCCACCCTCCACGCTCACACGCCAGGGGGTGCCTGCTCTGAGAATCTTCCATCTGATACATTTACCCCTATGCGTTATAATGTTGCTTACCCCCCCAGGCACGTTGTGCGCCTTGCGCCCAGGCTGTGCTGCGCCTGGCGCACACGCTGGTGGTGCCCCCCCCCCATGGGCACACACAGCTCGCGCTATGGCCAGCGATCGGTGGAACGTGCGACCGTCGTCTGACTCTTGGTGACATTGCGGACTGCCCAGCAGCACTCCTCAGGCTGTCGTGCGTGCGCCGGCCGGTGCACGGACTGGCAGCTGCATGCCAATGTCACGCAGGTGAGGCTCCAGTCTCTTCTCAATAGCCGTGCGCAACTCTGTGCTGGCAACAGTGTCAAGGTAGTCGCGCAGCAGCTTGCTCCTGCGCAGGTTTTGGCCCTGTTGGAAGAGGGCCAAGGTGCCATAGTAGTCTTTGCTGCCAGGCAGCTTGTGCGGGCAGCCGCGAACGTGTGGGTGGGCATCGGCACCACAAGGTGCCAGGCACCAGCCGCAGAAGGCACCGCCACAATGGCAAGTGATGGCGAAGCACCCTGTAAAGTCCAAGAAAGCCTGCGCATATGGGGTGCAAGCGCACAGGAGTGCCACAGCATTATGCTGAGCGCATGTAGCCATGGTGCAGTCGGAAGACACACCTGATTGAGCGGGATGCCAAACAGTAACATGAGCTGTGACTTAATAATCTCTCGTCTAGCTGGCAAGGCATGCAATCACGGGCTGTGACTCAGTGAGACGCGGTGTGAAGGGCAAATGGTGTGCTGCAGTGCATGCGCATATGCAGCAGAAATCTAAACTCTTTGCAAGGCAACTGAGGCGCCACATGCGGATGCTCAAACCGAAGTTCATCTTGAAGTATTTAAATGTTAATAATATAATGACATGCGTATGCAGTACTTGGGCTGCCGCAAAATCGCCCTATATGCTAGTTACTTAAAGGCTCACTGACAGGAACTTAAAGTAGGTTTAGAGTAATTACGCAATTGGGCCACTGGCACTGTGCTGTTTCAAAGTTCGGAAAAGCCATCAAGTTGAACGATGCATATGGGCATTTGTGGCTCACCGCGTTGCATGTGGGGCAGTGCAGCGTCAGGATGCTGTCAATGATGTGCAACTCGCCCTGCTTTGCTGCCTGCTCAGCTGCATTCTTTCCCAGGGTCTCCATGAAGTCCTTGCGCATCGCCTGCACGACCTGGTTGTGTGCAGCCTGCAGGCGCCTGTTCTCGTCGCTTCTGGTGGCTTGCTCGATGGCGCGCATAAACATGGTGTGCGCCTCCGCCGTGGTGTGCTGACTGACAGAGTGCGGGCTAAAGGGAGCACTCGCACACCCTGACATGGTGCAAGGCACCCGTCCACCATGACGCATGAGCCGCGACTTCTCCCCGCCCTCCTCGGACGCCAGTCCTTGCACCCACCCGTCCAAGCAGCCATCACAGGTGAAGTGTTGTCCGTCCTGTGCCGCCGCCTCGCACACAACTCCACCGGATCTTGGCACCACCTCGAAGCATAGCCCGCATTGGCGCTGCGGCTCAGTTGGAGCGGCCTCGCTCAGGAACGGCAGCACCAGAGCTCCAGCTGCTGTCAGCCGCACCGCCACCGCTTCGCACTTGAGGCCACTGAGAAGTGAGTCGCGCTGCTGTGCCTTCGCGTCGGTGACTGGCACCTCAGTAAAGATCTCCTCCGCCATTAGGCCAGCCAAATACATGTCGCACGCAGTGGTGAACTCCCGCTGCGCTCCGTTTCTCATCTCCGGTGCGAGGTACAGGGGCGCTGCCAGCACCATAGACATGGTCGCCGATGCGTCTACCTGACGAACGCCGTCGAAATCGCCGAGCACAGCCCTGCCTGCCCCCGTTAAGAAGATGTTGCTTGGCTTAATGTCGCAATGCACATGCCCTCCTGCATGCAGGTGCTGCAGCCCAAGCAGCACATCGCGGGTGAGCTGCACACACTGTGCCGGCGAGCGCTCCGCCGCAGGATTGGCAGCCAGCCAGCCAGCCAGGTCGCCGCCGCTGTACCAGGGCATCTGCAGGAAGACTGCCTGCCCTTCTCCGTCCATGCGCGCATCCTCGAACACGGCGTGGACAGCCGCTATCTGCGGGTGGCTCAAGCTGTACAGGAGCCGTACCTGCCTGAAGAAATGTCGCAGGTGTTTTTCGTTCTGCAGGTTGAACTCCTTGACGGCCCACTCATGCCCCTCCGCATCCTTGGCATGGTACACATGCTTGCCGCCGCCGGACGCCACAGGGGTGCGGCTGCAGCAACAGCACACCAGGTGGCAATGTCAGTTGCACAATCAACTGGTCACCAAGTTGCAGTTTCGATTGTGGCCCGAGCGGAGATTACAATCGATTACAAAAGCCAACCGAACAGGCATCGCTTATACTCTGTAGTTTAAAAGCAAGATCTGTAGATGGAAGTGGTAGAACGACATGCACATATGCTACATGTACAGGTAATTGCTCAAGCAGCCTAACAAGCCTAAGCCATCCGTTGCGGCATTCTGACCTGGAAAAATGTGTTAGCTTGCGCCCGACGGCAAGAAGGCCTCGCTGCGCAGCATCGCTGGATAGGGTGCTCTCGCTGATGCCGACGTCGTTTGCCCACTCCTGGCACTTGCCGTTGACGACAACATCGCCACTCCAGGTGGCACCAGGTGCCATCTGCAGCAGCTCCGGGAAGTAGGCACGAGCCAGGCTGAGCGTGTACAAGCGCGAGCGCTCGCGCATCAGGTCGCCAACGGCGCTGCTGCTCCGCAACGCATCCTTTAGTGTCTGCAGCTGGGCCTGAAGTGCTGTGACATCAGTTTTTTTCTTGAGTCCATGCTTGATCTGCACCTGCAGCAAGTCAATGTCCTCCTCTGCACCGAACACTGTCGCCTGCAGCTCGTACAGTGTGGCTGTCGACAACGGGTACGGTAGTGCCAGGGCAGTCTGGTGCCTGGACAGCTGACGGGATGCCCAATCCGCAGCCTGTGTCACTTCTCGGAGCAGCTGCACTGTGCTGGTGTAGAAGCTGTGCATGGCCCTGGCTGCCGCCAGCAGCTCTGTGACTGGCACGTCGGACATAGGGTCATCCTTGATGTGGAATGCCTGCTCCTGCAGCAGCGCAGCGTTCGCTGTCTCAAGCAGCTGCTGCTCCAGCACGATGGGGTAGCCGGTGCGTCGCGCCAGGCTGGCCCACACCTGGTCCAATGCCGCATCCGTCGCTGCCGCCAACGCCACATGGCTGTGCCGCTCACGCCATGCCACCAGCGCTCCCTGTGCACTGACGGATGCGACCCGCGTTGCTTCAAGGCCGCCATCTGGAGAGGCCCCGGCGGTGGCAGCACCAGGCAACTCGGTATCCCCCAGCACCACCAGCAGCTGCGCGATGCGGGCGTCGCATTCCGCCGCGCACGCCAGCATGTCTGGGCACTCCACTGCTGTGTGCTGCTGTAGCAGTTTCTGCAGGCGAGCCACCAGCCTGGCCCGTAGCTGGTCGCGCGCTGTCACCGCCTGTGCAGTGCAAGGTGCACCGCTGCTGAGTGTCTTCATAATTGTCTGCAGCTCGAGCTCAGCCTCGTTGCAAGAGGCTCACAGTGTGGCCAGCTCACGGCCGTTAATGTGGCCTGGAAGTGCCAGCAGATTTGGGGCGGAGGTGGTTGTCTCGTTGAGGGCCACAAAAGGCGCCATCAGCGTGTCCTCGAAGTGTGCAAGCACCCAGTGTGGAGGGAGTGGAATGGTTGGCTGGCCCGCCTGAGTCGGACAGTGTTGATTCCTATGCTCCTGGTGAGGGCGCGAGGTGACCACGGTATTCACGAGCTCCAAGGCATCTACACTTGTCATCATGTGCAACAGCCAAGACAAAAGGTTGCAGGTGCACGAGTTAGTCATCCATACCTCGCGCTGCCAGAACTTCTCCTCATACATGTACCGATACATGTACTTCAAGTATACATACAAAGCTCAGCACTTGACATGCCTGATACCATTCCACAATCACATGCCCTTTGAATGGCCAAGCAGGGCATGCAGCTTACATGGCAGCAGCAGAGATTGCGACAAATGTGACAGCTCTGATTCAGAACAGCGGCACCCGGTCCGCACAGCACTGTAACACCAGCACTGGGCCAGGCCTGCAGGTGCCAAACCCAGCTGGTACCATCTGCCCGGGTTAGAGCATCTCCACTCGCAACCGCAAAACCGCAAAACCCGCAAACAAAAGTGGGCTCCCACTTTTGGGCAAGTGCCCAAAACCGCGACCCCAGCCCCCGGGGGCGGCGGGGGAGGCTTTTGCGGACGCACGGAAGCAGGCGCCCCTCCTCCGCAAAACACCCCTCCGTTTGCGGGCCGCCAACCCCGTTTGCGGGCTCCCGCAAAAGCTGGCCAAAAGTGCGAGGCCCACTTTTGTTTGCGTTCGGGGGTTTTTTGCGGTTGCGAGTGGAGATGCTCTTAGCTCTGGAACTCGAGACGAATATCTGAAGTGGAGGCTCAGGAATGGCCCGGACGAGAAGCTTCTTTTTTTCGTTTGCGCATGACTCAAACTTGGTGCACACACCTTTCTTAAGAGAGCTTCATCAGAAGTATTGTAATGAACTCATGCCCTGCATTGCTTCTTCGCAAGGCACGCACGTGTACACTGTTGTGCCAATGCATGTGTCAACATATTTCCGATGGGGCAGCGCGTGTGACAACAATGGTGTAGGCATCGGTGTTGCCATGCTGCATGGTGGTTCTTAACTCCAACTTGTCGCTGCTCGTTGCGACGGTGCCACCATACGACCTCTGGCGGGTAGTGGTACCGTATGCCTAAGAATTCGAGGCAAGCAGCATGCTCACCAGCTGTGCAACCTGATTTACCAGTTACTCAGCTGCTGCTCTCATATACTTCCGAAGTACCACCAACTTACATTTGTACATGTGTCCGCGCGCATTTCCGAAGAATCTGCAGCGAAGTCTGTGTGAAGTTGTGTACTGTACCACTGCCACCGCCACACATAGAAAGGTTGCATGGACAGGGGTGCATGAGCATGCTCTGATTCAGCACTGCCTGCACATGTGCACTTGCCATGCTGCTGCAGTGAACGGGTGATGGAACTTGCGAGGACATGCCTCAATGCACCCTTACCTGTCACGTTGGTGAGGAAGGTGCGGCGTGTGCGCTCCGCTGCCAGCGCCGCTGCTGCACCTTCTGCAGCCGTGGCTGCGCGCTCTGCAGCGCGTTCCGCAGCTGCGCTTTCCACCGCGGCGTGTTCTGTGATGAATGGCTCACACAAGGGTATACCAAATGCATAGGGGAGGCAAGCAGTGCTATGAGGTATGATTCATGTACCCCCCGGGGCCATATAGGGCAGTGCTTGGACACGTGTGTCACAACTGTACATGCATGTTTGCAGGGCACATGTGCATTCAATGCATGTGCGTATGCAGCATGCATGCACGCATCGCCGCTGAAACGTGACTGTACTAGTACTAGTAGGTAAATAGGTATATACTTCCTACGAAGTACTTCACCAATACACTGTACTTCACACACTGGTTGCACACACTGGTTGGGTGCACCAGCCCTGCCATGCCATGCGGATCTGAGTAGTAACGTACCTTGCAGTGCAGACTGGAATCTCTGCAGGTATGGCTGCAAGAATGCCTGTGTGCTTTGCTTGTTGGTGTAGGTGCCAGTGGCCCCAGCCCCTGCAAAAGGTCACAAGGGTACAAAACTCATTAATTGCACGTGGTTTTGCACATCGTACGGGTACACTCAGGCCGCTGCGTCATGGGACGTGTACACGCTGATCATGCGATGCCAGTTGCAAAACCTATGACGTGATCCAAAGTACAGTACGGGCATCATGCCTCATGCCACATCCATTAACCTCCATGGCAGACACCGTGTGCTAATCTCTGTGTCAAGTGCCGATGTGGGCACCTTTGTAGCTTGAAGTAGTGGCCAGACAACACACTGAAGGTCCTGACAACATCACTATGACCACCACTATAGCATGTGCCATGCAGTGCCTGCCATCAAAAGAGCATCATATATGGCGGGAGACGATGCCTTTGGAACATGATGCAAAAATGGTCAATAGAATTGAATGACATACCGTAAAGCACAGAGTATGACGAGAGGGTGCTGCATAACGAGGGGGGGGTTATGCAGCGCTATATGTCCCTGTATAACGCCCCCCCGCGAGCCTGACGCCACGCTGGCAGCGCTAACAAGGGGGGTATGCTGTATAACGAGGGGGCACCATCGATGTATAACAAGGTGGAGGCAGCCGCAGCGCCTGCCGTGGGGCGACGGCAGCGCCATGCGGCACGCTGTCACCAGTAGCCTCGGCAACGTCTGGGCTGGGAGCAGGAGCCGGTGCTGCCAATGCGTGTCGTCCCTCGCTTGCAGCACCGGTGGTGCACACACTTCAAAAGAGTACAACTTTCGTTCCACATGTTTGCAGTTGGAATGCGTCGAAGAGGTCGGGGCAGGGGGCGCAGCACAGGAGCAGAGAGTGCACTCCCTGCTTGCTACCGCGCTACCGCAGGGAGGGGCAGGGAGCAGAGCGCGCTCCTGCTGCTACCGAGGGGGGGGGCTTTGTATAACTGGCCACCTCGACTCAATTGCCTGCGCGTGATGAAAGCCCGGCAGTGGGCGGCGCGCAACGCATCTGTGGCGCCCTGGTTGTGACCCTGCGCCTGGAAATTACCATCCGCGATTGGACGTGTCCAAGCGACCGCCGTGGCGCGACGGGCGACATCTCTGCAGGTCTGCTGGCAGCGTCGTTGAGATCGAACGCTACTAGTACCGATAGTAATAGTCAATTCTGGGGCACTTGGCCACTCGACAAACAACCCTTCTTTAGTGATGCACAACCAGTTTGATGCTGCCTCGCAGGATGCTCACGCGGTAGTCCGGGCCTTGGCGCTGCGGAAGGTGCAATTCAGCGATGGTTCAAACATCGCACCCAGCGGTGTAGCGTTCTGGCATAAGCGTTGTCAGATATACTGCGGCGCAGCATATCTGAGCTAGTAATTGAAAACTTGTCCGACCACTCTCGCGGCTGCAACTAGTGCTGCGCTCACCCTTGATGCGCACACGCACTTTTCGCTTTTGAGCATACTAGTAGTACTTCGAGATGTATGACTGAGGCTGGCACCCAATTAGGCACTTTTCTGTCTCGGCTACACACAGTTTGTCTGCGAGCGACCCTCGCAGCCGGTCCCCTGGCTGCTGAGCACAGCGAGAATTTAGCCGCGCACAAGAATAGCGTCAAACTCAGGCGCTTTCGCTGTCTGTCACCTAAAATTCTGAGGCCTCTTCAGGAAGCGAAAGATACCTGCTTGTCGCTCTTCTTGTACAACATGTCGCGCGAGAGAGCAGCAGCAGTGTGTGCTGCTGCTGCAGCACTTGTGTGTCCCCAGCAGCAGCAGCACACAGCACCGCACGCACTGGGATCCTGAGGAACCTAGTGGCGGTAGGGAACGGTGTATCGGTAACGCGCGGCGTGCTGCCTGCTGGTGATGCAATTTTTAGTTGTGATCTGGTACTCCGAGCCATTTTGTTCTGCCGTCAAAGACAGTGCGACAGTGCACACTGCTCACTTCACTACACAGTGACCCCGAACCAGTGAGGTCGTGTGTACTATCTACTAATGTGTAATTCCAAAAATGGTGCTGCATACTTCTAGAAGTATGCAGCAGGCACCAGGCTTGACTGGCAGCATGCAAGGCGTAGTACATACATGATTTCCCTGCTTGAGGAAATCAATGTGTCAGTAGATGCTCAATGCCCCAGGTGTCTGGGGCGGGCATGATGGCGGTGTGCGGCTTAAAGGCTTGCAGTAAGAGTGCCAGCACCTGCTGCGGTCCTGGCAAGTGAATGTGTTATTTTCACCACAGCAGCAAACACCTCATGAAGACATACCTGGCGACTGCGTGCCAGCACTGCACATACGAGTGTGCCAGGTGTGTGGCATCTTCATGATGATCAGGGCCTCTCAAAGGCGCTTGCTGCAGCGGTCAAAGGTTACGTAATGCTCAAGGTCACACCCAAGGACGCTTTCTCAGCGCTTGCTAGCCTCACCGTGGCAACCAACATAATTTCTGTTTCGCTCCTCACACAGAGCACATCAAGCATATGATACTGCAGTATGAGTGTGTGCCGCCATGCTGTTTGCAAGGTAAGGTAGCTGTGAGCTTTGTGGCGCCGAGGCTTAAGTAGGTGAGCTGTTGCAGCTGGCCCAGAGCGTCCGGTATTGGTCCTGCAATCGCAGGTGGTAGCACCAGTGTACACACACAATCCCATGAGCTGTAGCAGCTTGCCAGGACATCTGGCTTTGCCACAGCACCTGTGCGGACATATTATGGGCATACAGCCATCGTCAAGTGACAGCGAGGGCTCTAGTCCGCAGCACCAAGTGCCTGACTGAAAGGTGGTGCTAGCTGCCCTAGAGAATGGTAGGTACGAATACAGCAGTACCTACAGAGTGGTGCATTGGAGTGTCATCAGCGGGTGGTGGTGCCGAAGGTGGCGTGCCGAAGGTGGCGTGTCCAAGCTTGGGTGGCTGGCGATGAACAGGAGAGTCGTGCTGTTGCTGCCGCAGCAGCCCGAATGCAGCACGGACAGGCGGAGTGTGTGTGGCGTGGCTAGTATCATGGGCAGCAGCTGCGGCAGCAACTCATCACTGTCGCTGAACCACAACGCATCAGCCGCACCACCAGCAGCGGCGGCGCAGCACCGGCAGCAGCCTGCTGGCACAGCTGCTGCCGCTGCTGCAACAAGGTGAAACAGCAACAGACAGACAACCGGGCTGGTAGCTGGTGCGAGGGGTGACATAGCAAGAGGCCGCACCTATGAACGCAGCAGCCCTGCACTGCCGCAGTGCCGATTCCTGCTCATAGAAAACACTAGGAGTATGTACATAAAGATGCCTACAGTCTCAGCAGCAGCAGTCCGCTAGCATCTGCATGCCCGGCACATGTCAGAGCGAGTGCAGCCGGGCGGGGACGGGGGAGGGGGTTTCCTCTCCCATGTTTTTCCGCGATGTAAATGCTGCACTTTTTTCATTGATGCACAACAAACCCTGAGTGCATGCAATAATGGTCACCACCAGACCGTCCTTGTGCCGTTCCCTCACACACCAACTCCCCTGGAGGTTAACCTGCCGCCATAGGTGGCAATCCTCAACGGCTGCAGCAGTTTGCCGTTCGAACGCTTTGTGCTGGGTTTCAGGAATACACTTTGCCCCACACGAATGTACTATAGTAGTAGCAGCGGTGTCACTAGTTAATACTTCGTGAAGTACAGTGTTTGCACTCGCACTAGGTCTTCCATCAGGGCAGGAAGTGTACTAGGAATCACCTAGGAGCAAGCACTGCCGTGTGGGTGGGGCCTGCCTTGCCACCGCCTGCGTATGCACGGTCACCTGAAGTCGGTTACCGACACCGTAGGGGTGCCTGCTGCGCGATATGCATAATGATTATGATGTGCCTGCCTGTGCCTACCCTGCCCTGTTTATGACTGCAGTAACTTTTTCTTGTGGGCATCAAAAGTATTGGATAGGGCAGTTGTCTCTGTCCAGTACGGCACAGTACAGGGTACATACACACGTACGGCCAGTACACGCATCACAATATGGTATTCGAAACCCATCACCACTAGGTACACGGGTTTTATGAGGTATGTACCTCAAGTGGTGATAGGGTTATTGCAGGAACCTAGGAGCTTACTAAGCCCAGGCACTACAGTGGTATCATACTTCGAAATAGTACTTCTAAAGTACGTAGTACCAGTACTTCTTTTAGTACTGTTGAAGTACATTGACAAGGCTGGGGCAGCACGCCAGGCCAATGCCTGTGTGGGGTGCCACATCATGCCAAGGATGGCTCGGCCATACACGCGCCACTCACATGCAAAATATACTTGAAGTACTTGAAAATGTACACTACAAACCGGCAACCAGACGTACAGTAAACCTACGAGTGCAAACATGTACTTCGTGGAATGCTTATAAAGGTATGTATATTTGCATAATGCCCATCTCCCTGATTTGACAGCTACCACCGTGCACTATGAAGTGGGCAGTTAGCTGCAGTGCTGGAAATCATAACGACTACAACAGTAGGTTGGCACACGTGCTATAATTGTAGTTGTGATCTGCCACTGCAACCTTCGAAGTATTTTGTTCGGCCTTCAAGGACAGCACGACAGTGGACAGTGCTTACTTCACCACACTTCGAACCAGTGAGATTCTACGTCCTGGCCAGTACTCTGTAGTTCCGAAAACACCAGTGCGTATGCAATCGCAGGCACCAGGCTTGACTGGCAACATACAAGGTGTTACAGTAGTGCATACATTGTTTCACTGCTCGAGGAAATAGTGTGCGAGCAGATGCCCAATGCCCCAGGTGTCCGGGGCGGGCATGGTGGTGTTTGGCTTGAAGGCTTGCGGTAAGAGTGCCAGCACCTGCTGCTGTCCTGGCAAGCGCATGTGTTCTTTGGCACACCTGCAAATATGTTATAGCCAGAAGGCCGTCAAGGGCACACCAGCACTGCACATAAAAAACAAGTAGGTGTGTGGCAACACCACAATGACCAAGGGCTTTGAAGTGCGCTCGCTGCAGCAGCTAAAGGTTTCTAACCCAAGACACACCCATGGGCGCTCCTCAGCGCTTGCTAGCCTCACCGTAGCGACCAACATAACTTCTTTTTCCCTCCTCACACAGAATACACCAGGGGCATGATACTGCAGTATAAGGGTGTGCGCCATGCTGTTTGCAAAGTAAGGTACCTGTGAGCTGGTTGGCGCTGAGGTACAAGCCGGTGAGCTGTTGCAGCTGGCCCAGAGCGTCCTGTATTGGTCCTGCAAATGGCAGTACCAGCGTACACACACAATCCCATGAGCTGTAGCAGCTTGTCGGGAACATGTGGTTTGGCCACAGCATCCATGCGGATACATTGGGGGGATGCATACATTGTCACAGCCTCAGCACCGAGTAGCGGACTTTAGAAAGATGATGCCACTGCACCAGAGATTGCTAGGGATGAATACAGAAGTACCTTCTGTTGGTCCTGCAACGGCAGTAGCTCAGCAACTCGCAGTTGCTATGTACACCAGAACCCGCAGCACTCTACGCCTTCGAGCGGGGCGGCAGGCTGGTATGGTAGAAGAGGGGCAATGACACCAGCGGCAGTGCCGTGAGCACCTAGCCACAAGGGCTGCCGTGTGATTGGGGCCTGCAACCAACTGCACAGCCATCTCAGTACAGTCGCCGGCATCATGAGGTGCTTCGTGCGCTGTATGCATTGTTATACACCCTGCCCTGCCCTTTGTAGTGATCGCCTTTATCTGGTCATAGTGTGTGAAAACTGCTCACTTGGAAACTTTTCCCTGTCCAGCACAGCAAAGTCAGGGTTAGCACCTTACACAGACAGCAAAAACACTCATCAACATACGTATGCCATAACGCAATGTACCTGTATAGATGAAGCATTGTCTTACTATGCTATACCTCGCAAGTATGATGCATCCTATTGAGATTTGCCAACCATACACCAATATGGTATTCAAGTTACTTATGCACACACAGATTATTATGTTTTGTGCCCACAGCTGAGCACACAGGCAGCATGCACACACGCGGCACGTTGGCGCTGCCCCAACCAGTGTCCCCAGTGGAATGCTATCAGTGTATTCACGATTGCAGGCTGCATGAGCGACTGGGCTGAGGTCGGCAGGGGCGCCCCACTGGGGTGCGCCTCAGCACCTGCAACCCAGTTGCGCATGCGCGGTGCACCCTGCCTCAGTCACCCCTGGGCCTAGCCACTGCACTGTCCCTGCTCGCCGCAAGCCTGCCGCAGCGGCCTCTCGCAGCCAGGCGGGTGTTCCCAGGTGGCACCAGCAGCCCGGACACCTGAGCGTGCATGTCCCATCCGCCTGCCACCCGCCACCGTGTAGTGACAGCACCGCTTTCTCCTCCCTGCGATTCTGTTCCCACTTTGTTACGTAGCACTAAGGCAGTATTTGCCACACCGTGTGATGCCAGAGTATCGTCGCCGCCATCTCTGTACCCGTCACCACGCACGCCACACGTGCCAGTGGTCGCCATGCCCCATACCCCATCTGCGGCCCGGTGGCCGCCATGCCACACACAACTGCTGCCCCCCCACCTCGGCAACGGCTGTAAACCGCCACGGTGACCGTTGCACTGATACATGCCACACACGCTGCCGCTGCATTTGCTCCACGCCCCGTGCACCACTTTTGCAGTGCACGTTGCACGCGGCACCATCTATCACCGTTGCCGCCACTTTAGTCTCGTATGCGCTGCTGATGGGCCGCCCGCAGTGGTGAGTCACACTCTGGCTGCTGCCAAGCCAAGTGCCACAGCCTAGCACACCCTCTGCACGCAAATGCCCCGCCGCCGAAAGCTGTGCGGCGATGTCGCCGCCCAGTCTTCAGCCAGCATGTCCACTGGAATGTGTGCTACGGAGGTGCACGGCATATCGTGGACGCACTAGATGTCGAGGTGGCCACGCATGCCTGTCATAGTCATCTGCAGGCCCTGCCGCTGCATGCCCCCACCTGGCCGCCTCCCCGCTATGCGGCGCCTACTGCCCCGCCTGCTTTGCTGTCACTCAGTGTTCAGCACTCCTCCCAAACTGCTGCCACGCCGCACACTTGCGCTGCCGCCCCCAAGTCTCCCCCAGTATGCACCGGGAGCGCATGCTGACCGCCTGCAGCCAAGTTGGTGCTAGCGCCTAGTAGTATGTGCAGGCAGCACGCAGCATGGGTAGTGCTGATGTGCAGCTGCCAAGCTGCATGCGGGTGTGTGATGATGCTGCCGCCCGCCAGCCTGTTCCGCCGCCATGGAGCTGCACGCTGCCACCGCTTTGTCCCAGGCTGAGCCACCACGGCACGCTGGCCGGCCGCCGCCAAGGACACGCTTGCGCTTGCGCCTACCTATAGATCCAGCTAGCACACACATTTCGCCTTACCATGGCAAGACGCACGATGGTGCCGCTCTTTTGGCCTCCTGGCCAGCAGCGACTAGCTAGCTATAGCAGCAGCGCAGGTGCCCTCAAGCTGCTGCTAGCAACTGGTGCTGCTGTCACTGACGCAGGTCCAGCCATTACTACTCCCAGGCCCCCCCCGCCGCTGTTGCCACTCAGCATCCCGCACACGCCATGTGAATTCCTGCACATCTTCGCCTGCCTGCCATGCCTGGGTCTTGCCACCAGCACAAACCATGTGAATTGCCGGCAAACGCGGCTGCGGCTGCCCAGTTGGGCCCAGCCAAGTGTATTGCACTGCTGGCTCCGTGCTGCCGCTCCCAAGTTGGCCGCTCCTCGCCGCCGCCACCAAGTAGTGTCTAGCCAGCACATAGCATTTGCACGTCTGGCGCCCTCCACCACCGCCTACAATGGCGTGCACCTAATGCGTTGCTGGCCTACTGTCATCACTGCTGCCACCCGCTGGGAAGTAGGAAACTTCCTCACTGACAGACAGGCTGGGCAAACTGTGCACGTACAGTGCTGGTGCCGCCTTCTGAGACACTGCCTGCCACCCATGTGCCTACATCGGCTACCTCATGCATACCTCATCACCATGATGGCCCACCTGACCGCGGACCAACCCTGGCACACCGTGCTGGCACGACCACCGCCAATGCCTGATCAATGCGCCACCTTGAGCAGCCGCCACGCCCCTGCTGCTGCTGGTGCTTCCCAGCACGGTACAAGTGTGCACGTCCCAGCTGTCAACCGACACAAACCCGCTCCTGCTGTGCCAGCCGCTGCTGCAACAGCCCCAGTTCCGGGCATGGTCTTACATATGTCAGCGCCAGAGACGCCTAACATGCGACATGCCGCTTCGCCATCGGCGGCGGTGTCAACGACGCCTTGCTGCAAATGCCGACTGTGTGCACAGTGGGGTTTGGTAGGACTTGACCGGGTCCAAAACCCGGGAAGTGGAGGGCCACGCACACGCCGCCGCGCGCGCGCGCGATTCTCTTGCAGGCCCCGACTGTCGGAGCCCCGCAGTTGCTCACGTCTTTGCCTGCGGTGGGGGCAGTACGCGCTGTTGGCACCTCTCTCCCCTATTTTACCTCCCGCCGGGCGAGTTGCCTTCTCTGCTGCCGCAGTGCGCGCGCGCGTCACCGGACGTGTGCCTTGCGCACGGGCCCGGGCGTGCACGCAGCAGGGCCGGCTTGGGCAATTGCCAGGCGTGGTTTTTCTCTCAAAGAGGTCGCTGTGTGTGTGTCCTGTGTTGTGCGTCTGGTGCCTAGGGTGCCTCCAGCAGCAGCAGGTGTGTGAGTGCTGTGCATGCTCGTGCCGCCGCGCACTTCTCGTGTGCAGCGCGGCCATGCCCGAGCTCAGCAGTATGCGCGTGCAGGGCCCGGCTAGTTTGTATTCATACATATACATATATCATATATGTGTACCGGGGGTAAGTCGTCACTACCCTACTTACTCCCTGTGAAAGAAATCTAAAAGGCTGCCAAGCCCAGATACTGCCGTGGCTGCAGCGAAATGCCAGGCCGAAGCCTGTGGGGTTATTTGACCACCTGGTGAAAAACTCCAGACAGCCCCCACACCTACACGCGCCGGTCAGTGTCCTTGAGGGCTAGGATGATTCAGACCATGTGTGTACAGTTATAAAATGGGTTTTGACAGCCGCCTTGCCAATCAGCGGCAGTGCCAAAACCTGCACAACCACCGCTACTATCGCAGCCGCCGGCGCTGGTGCCCCCAAGGCTCCAACTCCTGCGGCTGCTGCCACGCAAACCATCGGCAAACCTTCAGCGACCGTGGCAGCATCGTCGCTGCAACCGCCGCCGGCACTGCCGCCACCAATGCACCGTGCTGCCCCCCCCCCCCAGATGCGGTCGGTGCAGCACGGCGTCCCCCATCCCGCCGGCGCCATTGTGCGCCCGTGCACGCCTTACGGGCCACAACACCTCATGGATGTGTCACTGCCTGGTGCCGCTTCCCACATTGAGCTGTAGTCAGCGTGCCACAGTGAGACAGTCCCGCCCGCGGCCTTTTTTGCCATTGGCGGCAGTGTTGCCATTGCCATTGATGTTGATCACCATTGGCTGCCGTCGCCTCCGCCATTACACTATACCGTCAATGCGGGCAGGCGTACCTCCTCCTCCTGCGTAGCCGTGTGGTGTGCTCCCGGCCCTTACCTGTTGCTGTTGGTGAACAACATTGTCTCTTGCGCCGGGGCAGCCGCCCCAGCTGCCGCCATGCCCATTCCCCCACTGCCTGTGCCCTGGCGCAGCTGCCTCGGCGGCTGCTCTTAGGACTCAAGGTCGCAATCACACTTAGGGCCGTATCCTCCCAGCCACTGCCGCTGCCACCGCTCCGCCCGCTGCCGCTATGTGTGTGTTAAGTGCTCCGCTCCTCGCAAACACTCTGTCAGCTCGACGCGCTGACCAAGCCCGATACACGCCATGCACGCCTTCACAACCTTGCCACACTGGCGCTGCCGTACCACGCCTTGCCTGTGGCAGGCTGCATCTGATCAGCCCGCACTGCCACATATGCGTTGTGATTGAAGCTGTGCACCTTACCACCCGCGCCCGTTGAGGGCCACTGCTGCTGCTTGCCTCCGTTGTGGCAGCCCCGCATCCCTCGCCCCTCAAGCGCACGTGAGTTTATGCCCGTGAGGGTGCAGGCCTCCGTTGTGCAGTGCACGTGCCTGCCGTACCGCCAGGGCCCGGAATACTGTGTGGGCGTCCTGAGAGGCAGCGCCGAACTGGTCAAGCGCCACTGAAAAAAGGGTAAATGTCGCGGGGTCAAGCACCCCAGAGTGGACGTATGTTTTGATCTTGTTAAGTGATGCCGCGCGCAGGCCGGCAGAGTTGTCGACCGCCGCTTCGCGACGGTAAGTTGCGCACGTCCCATCGCGGATGGCGACGTTCAGGCACACGGCCACGGTCGGGCTGCCGCTAAGGCGCTACGCGCCGTCCGCAGCTTGCTTCACCGCGGGTGCGGGCAGATCCAACTGATCGGCAGGCACGTACAGGTCCATGAAGGAGGTGGTGCCGTGTCGGAAGGGGGCGTCCGTGTCCTTAAGGCAATTGCGCACCCCGCGCAGCTTGAAGTTCGCGTCCGTCCGCAGCAGCACGAAGAGGGCATCCACCATCTTGTGGTGGCTGGTGGAGCTGGGCCCGTAGGACACCGCCGCACATGGGCGCCAGACTGGGGCTGCCGGCAGTGCTTGCAGCGGCCGCCGGGCGATTGGCCTTCCAGCACCAGATGGCGGCGCACGGTCTCGCGGAATGGCAGGGGGCCCATAGACAGGTGCGCGTCGGTATAGGGGAGCGCCGCGAAACAGCCCATGGCGCCCTTCGACGCCTGGCTGCGCCAACGCGCTAACCCCTCCAGCCGGGCGTTTTCGTCCGGGATGGCTGCTGCGGCGATCATGCGCTGCAGCTCCTGCGCCGCCGCCGTATCCTGGTGTAGCCAGAGTGCCGCCTGACGGTGGCGCTTGACCGTGCCAGGCGTCGCGCCCGCCACCGCCCCCGCTGCCCGTGCCTGAGTACGGGCCAGCGAGGCGGCGTCTGCCTGGGGGGCCGCCCCCGTCACCTGCGCAAGCAGGGCGCCGCGGGCGGTCCTGCGGTCACGGGCGGTGGTGGCTGCCGCCAGCGACCAGGGCCCACACCACACGGGGTGCTGCAGCAGGTCCGGCAGGGCCGCCGCTGTGGCATTGCCACAGGCACGCATGCTGTCCAGCGCGGCGTGCACGTCTGCGAAGGTGCGCGCGGCAAAGAGAAGTGCGCCGTCGACAAGGCCGCCGCAGGGGCACCTCGAGGCTCCTGCGCCACGGCCGCTAGCGCGCTGAGCATCGTCGCGTCGAAGCACCGCAGCTCCTCGCCAGCCTCCGCCGGCCCGACGTTGCGCGCGAGGTACGTGGCGCGGGCCGGCCCACATAGCCGCAGCAGGTGGAAGGCCACCTGCGAGTCACTCATGCGAGAAAGCTCGGCCAGCAGCCGGTCCGTGCCGGCGTCGCGCAGCGCGACGCGCATGTGCGCACTGGCAAATGCCGGGGTGCCGACCGGCACACCCATGAGGATGATGCCGTCACTGCGCACGGGGACCGGTTGCAGCATCGCACGCGCCTGGGCGGCGGTGACTGCAGGCGCGCCCGCGCCGGCCGCGACCGCGCCCGCGCCGCCGCCCGGCGGCAGCAGGCACACAGATTTGGTCGTATTGACTGTGACACCCACCTTTTCCAGCCCCTCGGCCACGTGGAGGAATCCGCTGTGTACCAGCTGGAGCACCCCCGCGTCCGCCCAGCGACATGATGGTCATGCATCCAAGGTAATGTGAGTATAGGGAACGCCTACCGGAAGCTGAGCATCACCGGCAGCACCACCAGCGCAAACAGCAGCGCCGCCAGGGGGTCGCCTTGCTGGACTCCCTGTCAAGACGGGATGTCTCCACCTCTGCAATTCCATCCTGGCCGAACTGCAGCGAGGGCGTGGAGGCGGGCCCGTAGACGCGCTCCACATACGCATGCAGCTCCGGGAAGTAGGTGGCCACCGCCTGCAGGCCGCCGACCGTGACAGCGCGTTAAACGCATTGGTGCCATCGATGGCGAGCAGTACACCGCCGACTTCGTGGATAATCTGGGTCATATGTGCCACCCGCTCCGAGCCGCCCCGCGCCCCCACGCCAGGCTTCCCTAGCGGCTCAAACACGCTGCCGATGCGCTGCTTGCGCGCCGCACAGAAGAGACGGCCGAACAGGCGCCGGAGGGTGTCGCCGCACGCGATAGGCCGTGCCTTCTCGCCGACCGCGCTGAGGCGTGCAGCAGTGTGCACGCCCCAAAAGGCGTCCGGCAGGGAGTCAGGCGCACTGTAGACGGCGGTGCCTAGTCAGGCGACCAGCTCCACCAGCCAGGCGACTACGCCCGGGTCACCGTCACGCAAGTATTGCTGCAGGACCTGGTGCGCGTTGCTAAGCCCAGAGAGATCCCCGGAGTATACTTTTGAAGTACAGTAGTTTGTAAGTACTACAGTAGTATATCGACAAGACTGGGAAGCCAGGCCAATGCCTGAGAAGTGCCAATTGGGAAAACCAGGATGTCCCGGCCATGTATGCGCCAATCATGCATGTGGGTGTAATAGTAAGTACCGTACTACATAAAAGTAGTATTGAAGTGGACATTCAAACTTAAACTTGCAAACAGTAAACCTACAGGTGCGACATTTTGACAAGTTACACAGCTACGCATTACTAGTAGTACTAGTACACTTGGAGTGGCCACAAATGTGGGGCTGACACATGCTGTTGCGCTGGTCCATGAGCCACAGCAACATGCCAGTGTATGATGCACATCAGCCAACATGCTCATTCAGTAACTTGAAGCCAACAGCATCAGCTAGGTGTTGAAGCCCCGAATGTACAAACTTTTGACATTTAACAAACTCCCCTGAGGGTAAGCCAACGTGTACTTAAAGGGATGTACCTGTATAATCCGCAGCTCGAGCGTTCATCTGACTACTACTATAGCGTGTACTAGATACTGCGGTAGTTGTGATTATAATTACAGTGCCGCAACCACGAAGGCTATGACAGGAAGTGTCGCGCGTGCTACTACTGCATTTGTGATGTGCTACTGCAAGCTATTGCACCTGGCGTTCTAACTTAAAAGGGACAGTGTGACAGGATGCCCACTGTGCAAGCCACCGTGACCACACCTCGGTCCAGTGAGCTTCTGCATACTGTGTAGTGCCAAACATGCTGCTGTGTATGCAGCAGGCACTAGGCTTGATCGGCAACATGCAAGTTGTAGTGCACAAAGAATTTTTTGAAATATGCTATCTGTGTGGCACTAGGGTCATGGACTTTCAACTGCGCTTGCTGCGGTGACATTTACAAAAGTGTTTGATATCCCAGTTTTCACAATTGGGTGCTCTGCCAGTGCCTGCTAGCCTTGTGATGGCAACCAATTTATTTTGTCGCTCCTCACACAGTATTCACCAAGTGTGAGCATGCTTGTGTCGTGCGGTTCGCAAGGTTCAGTACCTGTGAGGCCATTGCAGTAGAGGTATAAGGTGGTGAGCTGTCGCAGCTTTCCCAGAGCATCCGGTATTGCTCCTGCGAGCGCATGTGGCAGCACCAGTGTACACGCGTGTCCACATGAGCTGTAGCAGCTTGACAGGACGTGTGGCGTTGACACAGCATCCTTGCAGACACACTTTAGACAAGCAGGCAATGGTCACCGAAACTGCAGGGCTTTGGTCCAGCCATTTTGTGGGTAAAGTGGAGCTGATGTGAGTGAGTGGGCTACAAGCAGGCTGCATTAATGCGGCACACAAGCAGCAAATGTACATGTGCCTCTCAGCTGGGAGTGGCATCACTCGAGTACTCGTGCTCCAGGTATTCTGGAATTGCCGACTGCAGGCACCTCATGGCATCCTACTAGTACCTGTGCTGCTAGCCTCGTCATGGCGTACTTGTTGCTCCTCGTGCAGCACGTACTTCAAAAACTGCTAAAAATATACCGGTACTTCTTGAAGTAGTGCAGTATGAGTGCGTTTGCCATGCTGTGTGCAAGGTACAGTATGTGCCAGCTGCTTAATTTCTTTTTTGCCTCAAGTGTAAGGAGCTGTTCATCAAGTTGCAGCGTGCCCAGAATGTGCGGCACTGGTCCAGCAAGCTGTCGTGTCGGCGCACGCGCAGCAGCCTGTGCATGGGAGGTTAGCCCTTGCTCGCAATTGTCCTAAATTGCGCCACGTAGACAACTACCGTACCGCGCACACCGAACGTAGCAGTCATTGCCGCATGAAGTGTAGCTACATCGTACACCTGGCACTAGTTGGATGCACCATGGTCAGTATGAAACTCAGTCAACACTGGATGTTTGCGATTTATTATATGTACTCAGTGCTCTGCACCTAGGGTGGCGCACTGGCAGTAACTGGTGCACATGCCCATGCGCATGCCAGTGGCACCTCTGACAGCGCCCTCCAAGCTGCCGTTTGTCGCCCAGCGTACGCATCGCCCACCCAATGGCGTCGCCAAGGCACGCTTTTGCAGCTGACATGAGTGCCGCACATGGACTGCTACCTGCGCTCTGCTGCAGCAGTCATTTCGCTCTCACTAACGCATTCAATTTGCTTAGCAGTTACAGCTATCTACTACTGGTAGTATTGGTCAAGTGAGGTACCGCACATGGCATGTGTTCACTGCTACTAGTGCCTGCCAGGCATGCCCCAGTCTGCGGCACTAGCACTCGCCTGTTCAGGTTCGCAAATATAACAGATTTCATGTGGAGCATCATTCATGGCTCCCATATGTGCCCATTGTTACCGCGGCGAGAAGCCTTTGCTAGTGATGGTCGGATGCCAGCACATGATGCTACACCAGAGGATTGGCGGCCTCTCCACGGCAGTTGTTGAGAATCGAAGTTGCCATTCATCACACGGTGTATGCTAAGCGTATGCTTGTGTGCCATGCTGCTCACAAAAGTTACCTGTCAGCTTGTTGCCTCTCAGATCTAGGTAGTTGAGCTGTCGCAGGTTGCCCAGAGAGTCCGGTATTCGTCCTGCAAACACACAGCAGCAGCAGTGTAAACACGCAAACACGCGCGCTGTGGCAGACGGAAGAGGACTCGGACACGGCCTGTCCGGCCTGTCTGCTGACGCAAAGACAGCAGCCTGCCCATGAGAACCCACACACACATGGTGAACCAGAGCCATGCAGGGCAGGGTTAAGCATGTGGGGTTGCAGCCACACACTGAACTGGCGCAACTGCTCTGCCGCATCACAAAGCTTTTTAAGCACCATTTGCAACTGAGCACTTCAGAACCAGGACTGCAGTCATGACTACATAATGTATGCGCTAGTAGTGCATGGGCAACAAGCTGACACCAGACAATGTGCACCACCGTAGAGCACCTGCTGATGCAGTCACCCAGTGGCACGCGGTTTGCAGGTGGGAATTCGAAGCAGGTCATACTGGTGCGGCTGCTAGCAGCGCTCCTTGCGCTGTAAGGCATGCATTAAGCGCAGCCTTGCTACTGCTTTGCATTGGCCTCTATCTAGCTGTAAAGTGTACTCCTCCACAGCAGTGCAAGTTGAACCCGTTTCGTGAACTGGTTGTACTTGTGCAACAGATCACGCTGCCGCCGGAAGTTGCCCCCCCGAACAGCCTCCATGTTGTCTCAAAAATCATCAAGTGCACTGTGGGTGACCATCTTCTTTACTAGACGTACAGTGTGCAGCTGCAGCCTAAGGCAGCGATAACTACCGTGGGCTTAGCACGCACGCCACTTTGCCCGATAAAAAACTGTACTGGTACTCAGTATCCGAGCAAGGTAACCGTTGTATAACGTGAAACCGTGGTGATGGATGTCAGCACCAGGACTGCACAAAGGGTTGCACTTGTATACTTCGTTGTAATACGATACATGCTTCACAACATTGTGCTGGGCCAGAGACTGTACTGCTAGTAGTGCATGCACGATGCGCACTGCACCAGAGTGTGGAGGCGTACACTTCTGCATGTTCATTGGTGCACACAATCTATTCTGTGTGCAGCTGGTGCGCCAGGCATTGGGCTACGCTGGCAGTACGCAAGGTGTGGTACACATGCCGGTGGCACTTCCGAAGTCCGAATTGCCGGCTGTTTACCAGTCATTGTGCGAGCACATGCTGATTGTCCCAGGTTACGGCTGCAGCCATGGCGTATGCATATACTTCAGTAGTAATATACTTCAGAAGTACTACATGCACATGTACCATGCATACATATATGCTTATATATCATACATCTGAAGTATGTATGTATACAGACATGTAACAGCTGTGTTTTTGTAGGCTAAGCATGAGCCCGAAGACACCAGGTCCTGCTGCCCTGGCACCCATGGCAGGATGTCCGGGGAGTCCTTACAGACGAGGTGTGCACCCATTGGCAAGCCTCCACTGGGCCACCCCCTACCCGTATGGGGGTGCATTGCGACATAGAAGGAGCCAACCATCCTTGCTCGCATTGTCAGGCTTTGTCAATGCAGGCATGCTATTGTGCCTGCGCTGGAAGCAGCAGCAGCAGTTGCTGCATGAAGTGTATACAGTCATGCCTGCAGGCTGCAACAAGTGGTAGAAATCAGAACATGCACATTGACAGTGCTTCGCTGTCGCCTCTGTGACAGTGCCACTGGTGCATGCCCATGGCACATGTGACAGCACCCTCAAAGCTGCCATCTCGTCGCCCAGTTCAGACACAGCCAAACCGTCACCAAGGCACGCCTAGTCTGTGCACCTGGTACAAGTGCCAAACATGGTGTGCTTCCTGTATTTTGTCGGTTTGACTGACACAGTATTTTGTAGTAGCTCCGACCCACTCATAAAGTGAGCTACCACACACTGCCATGTGTTCAGTGCTGCTAGTGCCTGCCAGGCACGCCTCAGTTTGCGGCACCGGCACACACGCGCTCAGCTTGGTGGATGCAACATGTTCTTATATCGATCGTATCTTACATGGCCACCAATGGATCTGCCCCTTGTGTTCAGCGGCTACAGGTTCTGCTACTGAAGATCGCACGCCAAGGCATGATGCTGCACCTGGGCCTACTTGCCTCTTCACCACGGCGAGTTGCTGAGTATGAAAGTTGCCACTCCTCATGCGGAGTATGCTATGAGTACGCATGTGCGTGATGCTGCTTACAAAAGGCTGCACCTGTCAGCTGGTTGTTGGCCAGGTGTAGCTGCTTAAGTTGTTGCAGGTTCCCCAGAGAGTCCGGTATTGGTCCTGCAAGCACACACAGCAGCAGCAGTGTACACGACAAACACGTGAGCTGTAGCAGCTGGAACGGGACACGGCCTCATGTGCCGGCGCAAGGCCAACAGCCTGCCCATGAAAAGTCACACGCACAATTCATGAACACAGCTCAGGTCTTGGCGTGGAAGCCACACACAGAGCTGGTGTAACTGGTTGCTACATCACAAAGCATTTTCAGCACCATTTGCAAGGGAGAGTTTCGTAACCTTGGCTGATTTGCACACCATGTGCGCTGGTGCATGGGCAACAAGCTGACAGCAGGCAATGCGCACTACCGTAGGGCACGTGCTGATGCACTGACCATGCAGTATGCAGATGGCAAGCGGTTAAATGCTGCTGCCGCTGCTGCTAGGGGCTGCTTCTGCTGCGAAGCCTGCACAAGTCTTCGGGTGGCTACTGCTTTTGCACTGGCTATCTGGCTGCAAAGAGTAGTCCTTCTATGTCTAGTAGCCAAAAGCAGTGCTACATTTTCCGTGAACTGTTATGCGCAACAGACCGGTGCTGCCACTCCAGTTGGCCGTTTAGAATGGGTAATGCCCTGGAACGGCTGCACGTATGCCCAAAACTACCAATTGCGCCGCAGGTGACCTTAAATCCTCTAAATGTCCCCCTATCCCCAAGCCCTCAGCCTAAGCCTGGCGCTTGTACAGTGATGTGGCTATGACAACAGTATGCTTCCTGACATACTGCACCGTCTTGGTATAATACAGAGCCTGGAAAAGTCTAAAGGTTTAGCAGACTAAGCTCATGGTACTGTCACTCAAGCTGTTAACAGTCCCTCACGCCCCGTCTGCACTGCTGCTTGCAGTGCTTGCGCTGCTCACACTGACTGTGGCGCACGCGCCCGCTGACTCAGAGCTGCTGGCACTGCACTGCAACTTGCGCACCTGCCGCTCTGCTTGCACTGTTGACATTGATTTTGGCGCATGCGCCCACTGCGCTGCTGCCATGTCAAGTACTGCAATGCTCTGAGTATACACTGCATGCTACCGGGTGTCATGTGGTTTCCAGATGTACCGTAGCGTTCTCTAACGACGGCGGCACAGCCAAGCGCCGCTTCTGCACTTGGGCGGGCGCCGCTGGCGCCCGGAACTTCCTTAAAGTGACTGCGAGCTGGACAGTTGTCGTGCAGCGTGCAGCTGCTGCTGCTTCTGCTGCCATCTTTGTGCAAGGCTGCTACTGCTACTATAGCTTGGCAATGCCTTTGCTTGTTCAGCTGCACCCTCTAGCTCACCCAGAACGATGCAGCGTTTCTCGTGCGTTTGCCGCACTGTCTGCACTGGGGTCGCGCCAAGGGTTGCACTGGGTTCCGATGTTGAATTCTTGAGCTTGACCCCTACTTGTTCACAAGCAGGGCAGCATGTTTCATGAACACATGGCATCTCCTGTACACGCCTCAGTGCCTAGTAGGCTCAGACTGCACCATGCGTCGCTCCACCAGCTCATGTATCAGCTGCACACGGCTACATCCCTTCACTAATGTGTGGTCGCAAATCTGGATGGGAATAGTCAGGTGCCTTCAGTAGCTCAAACAACATGTCGTTGAGCATGTGTACACTTGCCAGGCAGGTGGCAGAGCTGTGGCTTTGACAGTGGCCACCGCACGACTTGGCAGCACCATGGTGAAGTATGTGACCTGATGTGTGCTGAGTTGCTTGCACGTGCAGAACGGCTCTGCTGGGCAGTGTGTACTGAAGTACTTCTGAAGTATTATACTACGTAGTACTTCGAAGTACATCTACTTCAAGGTATAATAGGAGGCAGGCCGCATTGAAGGATGCACACCGCCAGTGTGCCGGCAGAACCCTTGCAATGACACTTCCACCAGTTGGGCCAAGTGTATCCCAATTTTGCATGTGTCAGGTGCCGCAACAGAAGGACAGGTGCACCTGCAGCGACTGTGGCTGGCATCGCTTGCTGGTCAGGAAGCAGTTTTGGAGATGGGTATAAATTCACTACTGTAAGACACAGCCACTGGCAGCCACTGGCCGCCACCACACTCAGGCATACAGCCACATGTGCTCACCTTGAAGTTCAAAGGAGTTCGCAGTAATCTTCACCACATGCCCGTTCTCAATGTCGATCCCCTCCCCCTGTGGGTCAGCAGCTGGCCAGCCGCCAAGTTTGTCCACACATGCGCCTGCTTGGCCTGCACCAGTGCGTACAGGTCTCGCAGCGCCGCGCGCTCTGCATCTGGGATCATGGCAGATTGACGGCGTGGCCTGCTGCAGCACGCCTACCACAGCTGCTGCCACCTCACAGCCAGCGTGGTTGCGGGTAAACGACTGTGTGGAGCCAGGGACGGTGCTGGCACAGCACGTGCACCCTGTCAGCGCGAGGCACACGCAAAAGATGGTCAAGCACACACAATGTGGTCATTGTGTCCATGTCTCAATTGCAGCAAATATGCCAGTACAACTACAGTCAGTAATTCTTGTGGCAAACAATGTGCAGTGTGCCATGCATGCATGTGTCTGCCATAACCGCATTGCTAGGCTCAGAAGTACAGGTTACCCATTTATATAAATAGTACGTGGTACACATTTATTTTTGTTTCCATGCGGAATTGCGGTGTGGAAACAGCCATGTGTGATTCTGAGCCTTCTTGATGCGGGTGCGGAACACAGTCGCTGTGTCATGCAGGCATCTGGTGAGCGGACAGCAGGGGAGACACTGGACTAGTAACCCCCGGCTGTGTGTGACTCTGGCAGTCAGACTTACTTCAGTACCTTAGGAGGAGGTTCAGCATCTTGCGCCGCGGCGCACCACGTGGAGGCTCAAACTGCTGCCGCGCTTAGTGGACACTCTGTCCACAGCAGATAACTCATGTGCGCAACCAGAGGCCACCAAAGTGCTTGTCTGCACACCATGTTGATGACCGCCTGTGCTTGCCTACTAGCGCCTGCCCTGCACCAGCAATTGCCTTCGACAGTTAGTCCAGCTGCACCTGGTGCAGAGGCCAAACAGCGTGTGGCACCTGTGAGTGCTGCGGTAGCCTGTGCTACTACCGGTGGTCGTGACTGCTGCTGCTCTCTTCCTCTGGCGCTAGCGGCACCAGCCATAGCAACGCCACACCTACCCTCGGCGGGCTCCGCAGATCTGGGACGCAGCAGCCTACGCGCTGCTTGCGCTGTCCTCTTCCTGCTCCTGCGCACCACCAGTGCTGTAAATTCTGTCGAAGTCGGCACTTCGTTTTCGTCGTCACTTGCGTCGTCGCGCCGCCTGCCTCTGCCTGAACTACTAGCTGCTCCACGGTAGCACGCACCTCTGGTGTCAGTTGATCCAATGCGATGTCCTGTACTTCTTCTGCTGACGCCTTGTCTCTGCTGCTGCTGCACTGCTCCTGTCCATGCTGCTGCCGCTGTTGCCGTGGCGGCGTGAAGGGCAGCGACAGCAGCACCGCCAGCAGCACCGCCACCAACAGTGACACGAACAGCCTGCTGCAGCGTGCCGCCGTCGCTGGTCAGCAGCGCTTGCTAGTCCATAACGTAGACAACCTGAGTGGGGGGATCGCCACGGTTCGCGCGCACGCTCGTGCGTCGCGCGTCCCTCGACTCGACGGTTTCATCACCACCGGTTTTTTTAAGGGGTACTCGAAGCAGCAAGTGCTGTAACGCCCCCACCTGCTGTGACAACAATAGGGACAACAGCAGTTTGATTGAGGCTGCTCGCACACCAGAGCACGGTGGCGTGTCAGCAGCGCGGAAGGTGCCGACGCTGGGGCTGCCGCCCGTGGGGGGCTGCCGTTGGGCGTGCAGTTTGAGGGGGGGACTTGCTGGTGCTGGCGCTGCTGCTGCTGCCTGCAGGCTTGCTGGCCGCTGCCTCGGGCTTGTGTTGCTACGGCGGCTGCAAGGTGAGACCGCTGCCGTCCCTCGCTAGGCTGGTGCAGGGGTAGTCGCTGCAGTGGAAATAGCGTGGCGGCTATGGGCTGCCCTGACTCATCCGTCGGACACGCCAGCTGGTAAAGCGTGAGTGAGGTAGGGACTCCGGGCGGCGGTATAACCTGGTAAGGCGTAGGTGCGAGCTTGCGTACTCGCAGGAGCAGAGTCGGTAGTAGGCGCACGTCCGCCTACCTACCCGACCCTGCTCTACTGCACAGCAGCCGGGCAACCACCAGGCGGGGGTCCGGTGCAGGGCTATTCGAAAACGCCTCCGCGTATTGTGCCAGCAGGCCAGGTACAGCAGCTGGCCTGGCGATGGACGACGTCACCGGCGGTAGCAGCAGCAGGCGCGGGCTAACAGAACATGCATTTGCGCTGCAGGCTCTCAGCGGCAGCAGGAGAGGCTCGGCAGCAGGCCTGCCCCCGACGGTCGGCACCAGCAGCAGAAGAGGTTCGGTTGCGAACCTGTAGCAGCAGCAACCAGTGGGCGCCAGCAGCAGGCAGGCGTGGATCAGCCGCGGTACTGGCCGTGCCGCCAGGCAACAGCAGCAGGCGCGGTTCGTTGTCGGAGTCCCAGCACCCTCCCAGCGACACCAGAGACAGCCGGTCAGCAGGACGCGTGCACGTGCTGCTTGCAGGCGAGGATGCGGCGGCACCGCCGCTCCTTGCACCACAGCTTGTGGTTTCGCGCCACAGCGATGGCATGCTGCTGCTGGAGGGATCAACGGACGGTGGCGACTGGCCGGGTAGCTACGCTGGCCGGCACGCGGCTGCGTGCTGCCTGCACGACTTGCTGGCTGCCATCAACAGCGCAGGCGGGTGTAGCTCCGAAAGCAAGGCGAGTTCTATGGCGTGTGCACACCGCGGCGGCATTGCCATGGCCCATGCACTACTGCAGTCCAATGGTGCGCTGTACACGCTGGTGGCGGCGCCAGAGTACCCAACCGCACTGGCACAGCTGCTTTTAGAGGACGTGCAGGAGGCACTCGCGCACTTGGCCACACGCCACAACAGCAGCAGCCACACCACCACACTAGTGGTGGTGCCCGCCACCGACAGCAGCAGCAGCGGCGGCGGCGGCGGCGGCGGCTGTGACTGGGCGGAGGTGCTGGCGCAGGCAGAGTGCCCCCCACAGTGGCTGGGAGGCCTTGCCATGGCGTTGGCTGAGCTCCAGAGGGACTATGCTGCATCAGCGCGCGCTTGCATATACATGACACCACCGGGGGTTTGGGGGCCAGGTGCATGCGTACATGAATGTGTACTGTAAACATTAAGTACGGTACATTTCAAGAAGTACATACCACAGAAGTATACCCTTCACACGCAGGGGGTGGTGAACGCCCATGCGCAGGCTTTGGGGGTGGTGAATGCACTGCTCTGCCCTGCGCACTGACGAAGGACCTGCCCTAACCCTAGCTCTGTGGCCGCTCAGGCGTACGTGCTTCCTGTACTTTTTTCAAACTCCGCTTAGGGCGCGGAAAGGCCTTTGCACATGGTGCGTGTGACCAGAAATTCAGACAGGTAGCGAAAAAGCTGGCAGGGCTCAGTACTCTAAGGGAAGCCTGGCATGTTGCCAGAGCATTACTCTAACGGATTACAGCCCCATGTCCCAGTTTCCTGTACTTGACGTCGCACAGCTATGACCAATTGCTTCAGTCTATTCTTTTTTACCACATACTGGTATGACCAGTTGGCTACCACAGCCGGCATCATTACAGCTGGGACGTTGCACTCCCACAAGCAAATAAATACAACTACCTGCCGCGCACAGTTTTTCTTAACTGCAACACATTATATACCGCGGTCTTGCACCACTTCGAACATGAGCTTGAATGCAATGTCCATCGTGACCAGTGTGGCAGCACCCGACAGGGGCAGCTATGAACTCCTCGCCGGTGAGTATGTTCGATGGACACCATACATGCATAATATTACATAATAATGTGCACACACATTTGTCATATACTGGGTATACACGTGTCTACTACGGAGTACTTCGAAAGTATTTCAGTAGGAGTATATGCGCATGCTCATCATATGGCGGCTCATGCTTTGAGGTAGCTCTACCCGGTGCAGCACTCGACAAGCGTCTAATGCACTTATCACGGCACATGCAGTCTGGGCGGGCACAATATCAGCTCATGGCTTGGCACCTGTTGTGCACAGTCGTGTGTGGTGGCGCTGGCAATGCCGCCACTTGCGAATGCGGCGGGTGGCCAGGCAAACGTTGCGCTTTTCAGTTTGGCCACAGTGTACAGCTTCCGGTAGGTGTTCTGTTGTGAGGCTGCTGTTGTCCAGTCAGGTGCGAATGAGTGTGGCAGCCTATCAAAGCTAGACACTTAATCTGCGAATGGCACACCTGTTCATGCGCAGCTGCCGTAATGGCTGTTGTCTGCCAGCTGGTCACATGTCACTTGAGACATGAGCAATTGCTGCATGCAGTGTCCATGGCAGCAAGCTCGGTACGTATGTTGCGGGCACGCTGACCACATACACCTGGCATAAACAGGTGCCACAGTATTAGTAATAATTGCAAGCTGCCATGCGGCGACATGCGCGCAAACTACTAAGCACTGTTGCTGTACCAATGCCAGGCTAATGTACAATGTCTCGAACAGGCAAGGGCAAAGTGGGCAGCTGCAGTGCAGTCAAGGCTCGCCAAGAGCACCACACGCCTACTGTACCATGGAAATACATTATTTTCTTTACATCATTGCACGCATTACATGCACAGCAGTGTGGGAGCCAGCATCCCTCCTGCCAAAGGCACATGATATCCAATACATGTTACACCCAGTATTGCAATGTGGACAGAGAGCCACGCACACATGGGGCCACTACCGCCGGAGCGGTGACCACTGGAGCCGGGTCGAGCGGCGAGCGGGGCGTCCGAGTGGGCAGGCCGGCCCGCCATAGGATATACCGCCGTCTGGAGTCCCTACCGCACGCATCAGCCAATGTCATCAGAAAGCTGGCGGCTCTGAAGCCACTAAGTTGGAAGTAGAACACCCCCCTGGGGGGCGCAACCAAATACTACGTAGTATACTGCGTAGGTGGCACCAGGGGTGCTGCGGCGTGGCACTACGCCAGGCGCTGCGCCATGCAACGCTACCACACTTGCTAGCATGCACACTCAGCTGTGCCCCGCAATCCACTGAAGCACTGCATCTGCCTGCGACCGCTGCATAACGCCATCCTCCACCCTACCGTGTATGGCGACACGAAACTTGGTGGCGGCCCACAGCGGCGATGGGCACCCATTCTCGTGTGCCCACTGCAGCACGTGCAGGTGGCCACCCAGTGCCGCCTTGAAAATCGTCTCCTCGGTCCACTCGCAGCCGTTACCTTGCGCCCACTGCAGCACCTCCAGGTGGCCGCGCTCCGCCGCATATGCGCAGGTCAACGGGTCCCAATCGCACCCCTGAGATCGCGCCCACTGCAGCATCCCTAGGTGGCCGCAGCATGCTGCGCCAGCACATGTCCGTGCGTCCCAGTCGCAGCCATGTGCCCGTGCCCACTGCAGCATGTGCAGGTGGCCGCCCTGTGCTGCCACGGCACACGTAACGGCATTCCACGCGCAGCCGTTCTCCCGCGCCCACTGCAGCACATCCAGACGGCCGCCCTCTGCTGCCGCAGAGCACGTTGAGGCGTCCCAGTCACAGCCATTAGCACGCGCCCACTGCAGCACGTGAAAGTGGCCATTGGAGGCGGCGGTGGCGCACACCTTCGAGCTCCACGCACACCCGTCCGCCCTCGCCCACTGCAGCACATGCAGATGCCCGCCGAATGCGGCCGCGACGCACGTGGCCGCATCCCACGCGCAGCCGTTCGCCCTTTCCCACTGCAGCACGTGCAGGTGGCCGCCGTGCGCCGCGTACGTGCACACCAGCGAGCACATGCCGCAGCCGCGAGCCACCGCCGCCTGCAGCGCCTCCAGGCAGCCGCGTCGCACGGCGGCGAGGCTCATGAGTACGTTCGCGCGGCAGCCGCTGTCCAGGGCCCAGTGGACGAGGGCGCCGGAGGTGGCGATGTGCCAGCGATCGGACTCCTTGGGGTGCGCGGCGCTGTAGGCGTCCCGCCACTGGCGGCACACGCTGGCGACTCGCAGGTAGTGCCTCGGCCCCACAAAGCGCTGGAATATGTGGGCCCGCACATCTGCATAGGCACGTCGCGGGCAGCGACCGCAGAACGCATGTGCACAGGAGTTGAATACAATGTGACCCCAGGGTGCCAGGTGCCAGCACATCAGAGGCGTGTGCGCTCACGTTGACTGTGGAATGCCACTTATCATAGCGGGCCATTGATGGATTTGATGTGCTCACTTGACCATGTTTCGAATTTGCAGCCAACAGCATAATGGTGCCACCAAGCCTCACTCGGCGTGACATGGGGACAGGCGAGGCGAGGTGGCGCACTCACATGCGCCCACAACAGGTTGAGCAACGTTCCTGATCTCGCACCATGTCTACAAGGTGCAAATATTGCCGCTCTAAGAAAGGCATACATCTGTCTAACATAGCGTTTCAGTGGGCCAAACTCCAAATACCTTTAAGTGGTGATGACAACTTTGGTTTTGTACTACACGGGGGTAACTTGTACCACAGTGGTACTCATAGTATTCCAAACATCAGGGACCAGGTGGGGCGCCACAACAGCAAGCATACAGCACAGGGGCACCACCTTGCTCCACCCGCCATGGGCAGCCAACCACAAGCGACGCAAGTTAAAAGTGGAAGAGGTCACTGGCTGGGTGCAGTGCAGAAGGGGCTGCGGCGACATTGCTGCACAACACAGAACTGTGCCTATTAGCTCCCCGCCCCCAGTTCAAACCGAACTTCAAGTTCCACAACTGGGCGCCATAACTCCTCACTTTGATTCGGTTGTGGAATGACACAGTTTGAAAGTACTCAAGCTTGAGGCGCTGTCCACCTGCTTGATGACAAACATGACTCGGGTTGTAGCTTCCATTTGGATCATCAATCCCGGTGCCCACATGCCCCCATGTCTCCATGACCAACACACAAACTTTAACTCCACTTTTAACTGGGAGGGGCGATAAACAGGCACTAGACAGGCAGCTGAAAGCTGTCTCCCGGGGGCTTGTTGATATTCATGGCTTGCACTAAATAGCTATCGTGGCAGCGCTGCTGCGAGTAGTTTGCGCTATTTCCACTTATCACTCCTGCGAAACTTGTGCTGGTGCTGGTGCTGCGGTGGGCGGTGCTGGTGTGAAAGCGATCTAAGGCAAAGACAGAAACACCCATGTCATGTCTAGTACCCCTGTCTTGCTTGGCATCTGTCTCCCACCAGACCATCCATGCGTCTTGTTCTATGTACGCTCTTCAAACGCTCATCTTGTGTGAAATGTACACGCCTCCGATGTGTTTGTGTGGCGGGGTGGGGTGCGTGGGAAGGTGGGCAAAGTCCCAGCTTGTGGGCTTGCAGTGGGTGGGTGGTGTACCACTGCCCTAGTCTGCAGTCACAGCTACAAACAGTGCCAGGGTCCGTGCAGAGCTCTGCACAGCAATTAGCAAAGTTATGGGCCAAGCGCGGCGTGGGTGTGGGTACCCACAACTTGAGGAACACTATCCGCAGTCTGAGTGGCAAACGGGCCTGGCCATAGCTCAGGCTGGGCCGCTGATGTTGCACCAATGCAACAACGGAAGCCAAGCTCGGACGCGGGCCAGCATTTGAGGTGTGTTGTTGTTAGCTGGCTGCTGCTGCTGCTGTGCTGCACTGCAGTGCCACGCTCTCCCCTCCTGCCTGCGGCAGGCGAGACGTGGTCGGACACGAGAGCCAAAACTGTTAAGCACCTGCAAGCCTCTCCACGCTGCTGCTGCCGCTTCGCATCATGTTGGCCGATCGCATCTGAATACACCACTGCCTGCGCGCGGCTGACCGCGCTCCGCCCGAATGTCTCCCTGTCACGTCAAGAGCTGACACTCGGCCTCACCTGAAATTTTGTTGCTGTTGGGCTCCATCTGGGTTGCGTCTGCTGCTGGTGGTGTTGGGCTTGCTTCCGCTCTTGCTGCCATCGTTCGGTGCCCCTGCGTCCGCTCGCTACGCCCCGCGTCCCACTCTCGGCGCGTCGTCGTTGCCGCCCCCGCAGGTGTGTGTGCACTGTCATCATGATCAGGCTTCAACGTCCGTTCAATTCAGGCTTAGGACGACTCGCAAGTTCGAGTACGACTCGTACTTTGCCAGCTCGGGCTGCACGCCAGCGCGCGGCTCAGCTCATGAGCTGGCCTGAGAACCACGGCTCAGGCTCAGCTCATGCGAGCTGAGCACCAACTACCACGGCTCAATAACCACGACTCAAGCTCAAAACGCAAAATCAGCGTGCGCATGCACACGTCACTGGCAGTGCGGTCTGGCAGGCTTGGGACATTGCAAACACCATTTTAAAATGATTCTATAGACACAACTGTAGCAAAATAGCATGTGGCAAACAGCAGGCACAACATAGGATCTCGTCAGGTGCATTGAGCTCCTGGTATTGATGACGCATTTGTGAATTACGTACCGTATTTACTAGGAAGTAACAGGGTACACGTGGCTCCCCGCCATCGGTGCAATCGTTGAAAATTGGGCAAAAATGCACTCATGACACTTTGGTTCAGTTGCCGACAAGCACCGGCCAAGCTATGGTATAGTGATTACTGAAGTGGATCTGGAGGCAGCAACAGCTGCCTGCTGCACACAGGCGACCTGCCCTGCCATGCCCCCCCGACCTTGCATCCCCGTGTGGCCACATAGCAAGCAAGCACAAAACTGAAATTTGCATGCCTCGAGGCCTCGTGTACACATCCATGATGATCACTGGTCAATGATCATGGCATTGACCAAGCAGGGACCATGCACTATTGGAGCAGAGAGAGCAGAGCTGCCGGCATCCCCCCTGCAAACCCCCACACACGGCCCTGAGCTGGAGCCGGCCAAGAGCTGGTGTAGCGGCACCCGCGACTCAGCTCGCGCTCGTGAGAGCCCTGCACCCGTCACCACGACTCAGCTCACGAGCTCACGTGGGAACCACGGCTCAGCTCGCACTCGAGCCATGCTCGCACATGAGCCGTGGCAAACCACGGCTTAAGCCGTGAGCCGTCCTAAGCCCTGAACTGCACCTGCGTTCGTGCGCGTGTGCGGGCGCCACACCCTGAGGCACGGCACCCCAATGTGGTACACTACCCGTAAGTGCCTGAAGAGCCATACCCACATGAAGGCTCTACATCACACGCTAGGACACGTGCGTGTTTCTGCGGGTGGTGACGCTACCTGTGTGCTGCGGAATGTGCGCTGCCGCTTGCAGGCCATGGTGCGCGTGTTCCGGGTCATGCTTCAGGAGCGGCTCGTGCTGGGGATATTCGCGCTGCAGGCAAGTGGACCTTGTGCGGCGCAGCTGCACAGCGGATCAGCGGCTGCTGAGCACATATTGCTGTTGGTGAGGCCGCAACAGTTCTGCAGCTGTGGCGCGCACGGCTTTTCAGCGGGGCCAGCAGTTTCACCTCTCGCGCGCCTTTCCTTTCCTCCACATCTGCGGAGCTCCCCACACGCTGATGCCACCAGGGGCCAGGCTCATGTAAAGAGGTCACAACCACGATGTTCTGCGCAAGCGCCATTATCCATGCGTGCCTTGTGAGCTGCTGCCGCTCCACTCACGCCAGCCCCCACCACTGCTGCCACCCCTGCCGCTGCTGCCGCCACCCCTGCCGCTGCTGCTGCTGCCGCCGCCGTCGCCCCTGCCACCCCTGCTGCTGCTGCCGCCACCCCTGCCGCTGCTGCTGCCGCCACCGCCGCTGCTGCCGCTGCTGCTGCCGCCGCCGCTGCTGCCGCTGCTGCTGCTGCCGCCGCCGCCGCTG
>JAULBY010054883.1:0-11245 GCA_032358315.1 Ophiocytium majus
ACACTGAAAACACTATTTGCAAAACTTTTTTGTCTACTGAAAAATTTGACCAGATACTTATGGGACTAATGGTACACTTAAAAGTATGTTTTGTGCAGCCCCACCTGCGTGGGAGGGCAGACCGGCGACCGCCGCCCCCATGACGCGCCGTGTCTCATACGCGGGTCTGTCATCCACCTGGCCGCGAAAGTACAAACGGATGGGGCGCCGCGCCCACTCCGCATAGGGCTCCGACAGCAGCGCGGCGCTCGTGGTCCCCGCGGGCGCGTGCACTCCCTCAAAGGGCACCGTCACAAAGCACTGCTGCGGCAGCGGGTGGTTGGTCAGGCCCGCCCATATGGTCTGGTTCCACACCCCCCGGAGGTGCCCGCGCCGCACCAGGTTCGGAGACTTGAAGTCCGTGCTCAGCAGGATGTGGTCCATGCCCGCGCTGCGGCGGAAGCTGGGGGCGCGCGTGAGGGCGAGGGCCGTCGCGTCGGACAGGGCCAGGGGGTGGTGGCCGCCACAGCCGCCGTGCCGCCGGGAGGCCACGCTGAACATGGTAGGGACGATGAATAGCTGCAAGGGGGGGGGGGGGACGCAGTTGTACCATGAATCACGGTGTTTGAGCAACTCGTTCGTTGCTGGCGCCAGCGTTCGGGGCCCCTTGGAAGCTCGTTTGGTACACACACTGTGTGAGTGCGTTTCTTGTGCGGCAAACCAAGTTTTGCATGTAATTCTACTGATATACTTCAGTACATACTGTTACTTTAATTAAAATACCTCGTACGTGTCTACAGACATGTACTTCTGAAGTATGTGTACAAATACCTAAAGTCTTGCACGCGTGCCTGTGCTGACGCAGTAGGCGTTGGGTGCCTTACACATTGCTAGAAGTACTGCCACTTCCTCACGAATGTGTATACATGCGCGGGAGGCTTCTTAAACACGGTCATTACGGCATATGGAGAGCAGCGACATATGGGTTGGTGCCGCGCATTTGAGGGAGCAGCGCGAATGTGCGCACTGCGCACGGGCAGCATTTGTGTGCACATGCATAGTTGGTGCTCAGCCTGGGGCCAGGACACAATATTTTCATGGATTGAGTGATGTTGCTGTGATGGCGACAGCAGATACCACAAGCCACTGCCGCAGGTGGCACGCTGCTGTCGGCGCGCACGCAGTGTTGGGGGCGCCGGGGGGGGGGGGGGGGGGGGGGGGGGGGGGGGGCGCTGCTGCAGTCGGCGGGTGCGCGCAAGTGTGCTTGCCAGCAATGCGCCACATGGCTGGTATTATTAGGAAGATTGCCTGGTAGCATAGCACTGGTAAGCTATAGTTTGGGTGTCATCACGCAGCGCCTTGTGGTTGTCTGCAGGGCGCCGTGAGCCGCCGCCTGCTCAGAAAGTGAACCTGTATATACAGCTCCCATGCGCACACGCTCGCTGCACCGCACCTATGTACGCTTTTGCTTGAAACTGGAATAAAAACCTCCAAGAGAAATTCTGAACTGCAAAATGCAAAATGCAACACGCAACGTTCCTGTGAAGTTTACCTTGGCGGTTCTCGGATCCCGCACCCTCCAGGGGTGTGTCGCAGCCCCCTCCACGAAATAAACTTCACCCGCATGCTTGAACTCCCGGAACTTCTCCAGCGCCTCTGCGTCCGATGAGCACTTGCCCCACCAGTCGTAGGCATCCCCCTCGTAGAGATAGAAGGGGATGGGGGCATTCCAATCAAGTCCTGTTGTGTTCAGGGGTGCCCTCTCTGGGTTTTTGTACAACCGTGAGGTCTTCACCAGCTGTCTCCTGTCGCTGGTGGGTTCGGTGAGCGGCTGCGCCTGCTGCTGCTGTGCATGCTGCTGGTGCTGCTGCTGATGCGGCTGGGTCAGCCACTGCTGCAGTCGCCCCGCCATGCCGTGTGTTGTGTTGTGTTGCATTGAGTGTCATGCTCTCGAGGCTACCGGTATGATGACGCGTGACACCGTCGCGTGTGTGCATATATGGGCCAGCCCCCGGGGGGGGGGGGGGGGGGGGCTCCGCTGTGCAGCAACTTGAACCAGAAAGAAGCGCGCGCCAAGCAGCCACGCTGGCTGCTGCTGCTGCTGCCGCTCTCCCGCGCTGCCCCAGTATGCGTTAGGGGGCCACAGCCTTGCACGGCCTCACCATGGAGGCTCTGGTCAACGCGGGTGAGCTGCTTTGCTGCTGTAAATAACTGCCTTCCTGTTCACTTGCACGCAGGATTGCACGCAAGCGTGTGCGTTGACACACCGGCCTGTGCCGTTTGCGACCGCTGCTGTGCCGTGTGTGACAGCGTACGACCGCATCAGCGAGGACATCATCCTGCTGTACGACGCATTCCAAGCCTACGAAGAGGTGCAGTGCCCTCACCGCCCAGTCATGCAACGCGGCAGCCGCCTGCCTTCCGATTTGCAGCACTGCAGCAACATACAGCCGTTGCGGCTGCCGCGGCTGCTGCCCAGTCCAACCCACACCCAGCACTGCGTGCGCGGCAGCTGGGCCGCCACCGCACCGCGCCCGTGCAGCCGCTGCTGCTGGCACTGCGAAGTAGGCAAGCACGCCACGTTGTCAGACCTTCCGAATGCAGCGGCCCATCACAGACACGAAGAACAGCCCGTGTGCTGCTGCCTGTTGCCTGCTGCCTGCTGCCCGGGCACGCGAGTTGCCTTTTTTCACAGCAATCCAGGGCCCAGTGACCGTACGCGCCGCTGCTGCCAGTGTTGCTGTCGGTGCCAGTGGTGCTGGTGTCGTCGGGCTGACATCGCTGTCCCCTGCCGCTCCTGCGCCGCCATCGCACTGTGTGCGTGCGGTAGGCGCACCCCAGGCCCCGCCTCAGTACCCTGCTGGATGCCATCAGGCAGGTCCTCAAGGAGGAGGACAAGGGAAGGTGCGCCACCAAATTTCACTATAGTTGCTCAACGGCTGAGATGTTTGAAAGTCTGGCAGTTGCGGGTCATGGAGGTGTGCTGTGCAGTGTGTACACGACGCGGTGAAGCAATGTAGTCTCACAGAACTCCGCTTGGGAAAGCCCTGTGCACATGGTGCGCATGACTGGCAAAAGTGTGCTCAAGCATGCTGTCCTCTGTTGTTAGCCGACAAGATCGCGATGCTCAGCTGTATGTACTCCAATGAATGCCCAGCACGTGGCTACAGCACTACCAGCGGACAATGCACCAATCAGAGTATTTTTTATTTGGCTACAGTATGCCCAGGACTGGTGCAGATGGATGAAGTCTCAGCTAATGAAAAGTGGCTGAAGCTGCTGCCATTGCTGTCAAGCATGGCATGCATTCGCTGACTGATTACTTGCACACTGGGCGATCAATGGTTGACTTTTTCAATGAGCATTCACGGACGCTGGTGTAGTGTAACCTTGCGCTTGTGCTAATGAACCTGTGCTGGGCGGCAATGCGTGCACCGCCAGAGGGCACAGTGACCTCACAGGCGGCAGGTGTGCAGAGCGGCTTGGTACGCCCACGCCCTTTATAGATAACCATATAAAGGTACCAGAAAATCAGCAGCAAAAGCTGGCCAGCCAGCAGTTGCAAGCGATGATGTGTACTTCAAAAGTATGTATACTGCATACTAGTGTGCCGTTTCCGCAGGCTCGAGGCATAAGCACGCGAGAGCATGTGTGTTTGCGTGCTCACACCTCGCATGTTGCCTGCCACCCACCCTGCAGAAAAGCGTGGAGCGTATGGAGCTCAATCAGCAGGGAGGATCTGAGAGCGCTGGGAGGCGCCCGGCTTGGGGTGAGTGGTGGTACTCTTGGCCACGTGAAAGCTGTACATTCAAATTCAGTACTTGAAGTAGAGGGAGTACTGCGCCCTTCCGTTCCAGTAGAAGCAGGAGTTGAGGTTGCAGGATTGGGGTTGTGGAGGCCAATTTCAACTCCGCTTCTAAGGAAACAGGTTGGGTGCGTTCAGCGCTGCGCAGTGTGCCTGCTCGTTTGGACAGTGGAGTTGAAGTTGGCATTTTGCAACCCATTTCCAACCTCCAGTGCAGGTTAAAAGTCGGAGTCCGGGGAAGGTACATGGGCAAAGATGGTGCACATTGTGTGAAGGTGTTATATTGGCAGTGCAGCTGCTGCGCTATGGCCGTCTGCAGTGAAAAAACGCTCCCCGGCTTGGCAAGTCACTGGCGTGCCATTTAGCTGGCTGCGCTGTACTGCTAACTCAAGGCAGATACAACAGGCTACAAGTACTTCAGCGTGTGTATACTTCGAAGTATACGGTATACTTCAGGAAAGTGTGTGATATCAATGTATGTCATTTTTTCCCCGCCACCTGCGCCTGCTCCAGTTGCCACCAGCATTGGAGCTTTTTCAAATATACCAGTCGTGGAAGGGTCTTCGACCCCTTGCATCATGCACGCCTTTGTCTTCGCCGAGCGCACAAGTATTTGGACATGACCGGCGGGCTGCGTACATTCAACTCTCATTTGGCGTTGGACATACAATGCTATGACAACCACAGTACTACTGTTATTATGTACTTCATGTTTCAGGATGAGAATGCCTACAGTAGGCAGTGCCGGCGTCTCTGCTCTGTGGCAAGCCTGGCACAGCGTGCTTGAGGGCAAAACAAGCCTGCTTCAATGCGAAAATGGCGGGACTCGTTTTACCTTTGTGGCGTGCGTGAGCGAGCGCACGCATTGTCTGTTCTGTGCCGCCTTGGTGCGCCGCAATACTTAACTGTCAACTACGCCGCAGCACTTAACTGCCAACTGCGCTTCAACTGCCAACTGCACCGCAACGTGTAACTGCCAACTGCACCGCAATGCGTAACTGCCAGCTGCACTGCAATGCGCAACTGCCCATTGCCCGTAATTGTAACTGTCAACAGGTTGCCGCGGGGGCGGTGGACGCAGCGGGGGAGGACACGGTGGCAGCAAACATCAAGGCACGTCGCACCCACCTTCACAAATGGCACTTGACGTAATTATGATACCATGCTTCAAAGTATCATTTTCAGATAAACATGCACTGTCGTTGGCAGCAGCAGTAGTAGTGCTGAGCAGCCTTGCCGCGCTACAGCAGTGGCGGCAAACTTTGAAGCATGTCGCGCCCAGTCCATATTCATCACCAAGACTACAGGATTCGACCCAGGTCAACAACCAAAAACTGTACCAGCCACCCCCGTTCACCTTCCAGTAAATGGCCAGGCCCGAGTTTCCAGCCCCCATTTTTCAGTCTCTATATACATGTGCATTCCAGTACCTTCCCATTATAGAACAGACTGGTATAGTGGCCTCTGAACGTGATGAAGACATTTTCCTGTACGGCAAGCTTGACCGTTGGCGTCAAGTGGAACACTTAACAAATCAGCAAGCACCGAAGCTTCCATGCTTTTGTCCGTCTTCAAAGCCAGAAGTACATGTACATCTAACACGCACCAATTCTTTCCAATTTAGTTACGAACTGAGATCCAGACCATGATGTGGTTGCCGTCATGGGGGGCATCTCAGATTCTGGTATCGCTGGGCGCAGGGGGCAGTGCCCATTGCCACTTCCCTCTTCTATGTAGCATTCTTGTTTTTTCTGTTTGTGTATGTGACTTCCCATGTGCATAACTGTTTGTGTAACTGCCTGAGTGTGTAACTGCCGCCGTTGCTGCTGAGCAGGCCAATGAGGTTGTCTTTTCTGTGTGCGTGTGTGTGACTTCCCATGTTGCGTAACAGCACTAGCACTACGGAAGTCCATGTCCACCTTTTTATGTGCCCCAAGTGAACCCCTTCCCCACCCTCTACAGAAGTGCAGATCCACATGCGGCCCAAGTGAGACCTGTTCCCACAGGCCTGTGATTTTGTTTTAGCCGCACAGTCACTGAAACTGTCTGAGTGCGTAACTGCCGCTGCTGGTGCTGAGCAGGCCGCGGAGGAGGAGCCCGTGGAGTCAGGGCTGCGGGAGGTGCTGCGGGTGCTGCTCACTAGCGTGCTCAGTGACCTCGCGGTGCGTTTTCACGTGTTGAAGTTGTTACATACTACTTCAACTTCAACAGAGTTGTTGACGTTGGCGGGGCTTGCTGAGCTGGCATGCCAGGGCAATTAGCAACACTGTGCATGGGTAGAGGCGTGATCAGCGGCTTCGCGGTGCACGCCTCCAAGTAATGTGCTCCCCCCCCACTGGTTGGGTCCAACAAAGTATTCACGCGGGCAACTTTTTGGGCACTACACGATAGTGGTGTTCCGCGCTTGTCGTTTTTTGAGTGGGGGCGGAATGTGTCATGGCGCGATGACAATGACTGTCGCTGTATACTTCAAGAAGTACTTTGAAGTATCATAAACCGGTACTTCAACAAGAATGTACATATTTCTAAAGTACTATTACTGAAGTACTTTTTGAAGTATAACATAGACATAGGTATGTAGATATGTCTGAAGTACATGTAAGTGGAGGTATAATACCGTGCACCTGCCCTCAACCCGCACTCTGCCAACTGTGCTTCGATGTCACTGTAGGGGGCGTGCCGCTGGATCCTTGGCATCCGCACTGTTGTAACCACTGTTTAGGTATACCACTTCAGTATATGCATGTTTGTGCTTTGGACCCCCTACCGGCGCTGCTACGCCTGCCAAGCAGGTGCTGCCCTTCGTGCATACCGTACCTGGAGTGGTGATTGAAGTATGGACATGTACACGCATGCCAGCGTGCATGAATCAATAGTATATTCGCGGCCCCAGACAGACATGCTCACACCTTAGCACACAGTAATAACAGAAAATGCTGCTGACAGGTAGGCCTGAGTCGCCTGCAGGCCAGGGCAGGTCATCTCACAGGGCGCTAGCCAGGGCAGCGCGCTGACCCCCCCACGCCTGCACGCGACCCTCAAGCGCCCCGCCATGTAGAGTAACACTAGTACAGTGTACTACCATGGTATATACCTGAAGTAGTACCTGTATGGGGTCCTGTACCCATAGTCATGGCTTCAAAATCGAAGTACACATATACAATGTACATGTGCATGGCGCAGTATATGTATACTTCGTAAGTATACGAAGTATGTACGTACATGCGTGTGTATCAATGTACTGTAGTACATGTAGGTGTACATGTGTACTTCTGACGTACAGTGCGCTCGTGATTTAGTGCGGGGTATTGTCACCCCCCTGGCACCCCGCACTAAAGCAACACCCGCACTAAACCAAGGACATTGTGTATTGTTACGTGTACTTCGAAGTATATATACTTCGGAGTATTTCAAAGGTAGAATCATGCGGTCAGTGACGGGTCTCTGGACCCCGCACTAAACTGCATACCGCACTAAATCAAAGCGAACTGAATCGCGAGTGCGCTGCACCTTAATTGTTTATGACCTCCCGCCCCTGCTTCTGCGCCTGCTGTCCCGCATGCCACTTGCGCAGGTGCTTCCGTTTTGGACGGTCAAGGTGTCGGCCGTGGCGGCGCGCGGGCGTCTGCCAGAGCTGTGGCCCTTCAGTGGTTACCGCACAGCCTTCGGGGCCGTTGTGCGCGCTGAGGGGTGGCAGGGGCTATTCAAGGGGGGCTTGCCCATTTGTGCAGGTGAGGCGGGGCGGGGGGGGGGGGGGGGGAGGGGGGGGGGGGGGGGGGCAGTTGTGGGCTTCGCTTGACTACATATATATACTTGGAAGTATACTTCGAACTATGCTGTCTTGGTGCCACAGTACGTGAGTACTGCTGTTGCTGTAGACGTGTATTATATGTTCTTCAAGTGAAGTATACGTGCGTGCGTGTACATGTATGCCTACGAGTGGCACATCGGGTGCAGTGCGTGCTGGTGCTCATTTGTGCAGATGGGGGGCTCTGGTGCACGTGCGGGGTGTGTCTGCATGCCGGCTTGTGCTGTTGTAGGCATGTATATGGTACTAATACTGCGTGCATGAAACCTGTATGATTGACAGACATGTACTTCAGAAGTATCTGTATTGTACATGAACCAAGTCTCTGGTGAGGCAGCAATGCCGTATGCGCAGCACCATGATTGCATCAGCACCGGCGCGCGCAGTTAAGCCACTTTGTGTTGTGATTGCTGCCACTGCTGTGACTCACTGCCCACAGCTGCTGCTGCTCTGTTGCTGCCGCCACCGCTGCTTCCGCCGCCGCGCCACCGCCGCTGCCGCCGCCGCTGCTGCTGCCGCCGCTGCTGCCGCCGCCGCCGCCGCTGCTGCTGTTGCCGCCACCGCCGCTGCTGCTGTTGCCGCCGCCGCTCCTGCTGCCGCTGCCGCCGCCGCTGCTGCTGTTGCCTGCCGCCGCTGTTGCCACTGCTGCGGCTGCCACCACTACTGCTGTGTTTGCCACCGCTGCTGAGAAGGCGGCCTGCTCCGCTACCTGCGCCGCAGCCGGCGCCTGTACAGTGACTACTACTGGAAGACCACGCAGCGGCTCACGGCGCGCCTCGTCATGAAGGCGAGCGCCCGCATTTGAAGTTCCGCACAGTTGATGTTTGTGTATCAATCCAGAGACGCAAGGTCACGTGCACACCAACTGCATGTGGCCTAAGCGGGCGGGTAGGCTGTGCTCAGCAGCGAGAGTTGCTTGTACGCACCAAGGGCGGGCGCGGCGCAGGGCGCCACCGCGAGAGTGGAGGGCCTGTGTTCTTGAAGTTTTGCACAGTGGAAGTGCGTTCTCCTTCAAAAAGCCTTGGAAGCAATAAGCTATGCTGAGCACTACACGTTCGCTGCAGCTCTGAGCTGCCCCGCCGCGCCCCGGGCGGCAGCAGCGCAAGCCCACCTAGATGCCGTTTTGTACTAGTTGTGAAATGGGCCGAGGGCATCACGCCGCCAAGTCGTGTAATATTTGTTTAGCTGGTGGAAACCGTGTGGCGCAGGTTGCAGCTATTCGACGTACAGTGCATGCGACTTAGTGTGCGGTGGTGTAACCCCCCCAGCGCCCCACACCAAGGCAAGACCCGCGGTAGGTCAAATGGGGTATTGTACATCATATCGTCATACAGAACCATGTTCTGTGACTGGTATTGGTATTGACAGGACGAAGCACGCCTGCGTGACCCGGAGCGGGCTACGAATGCATCACATCGCGATGTGATGATGAACAAGGTGTATACTTGACGCACTACGTAGCATATGCTGTGGCTCATCACTATGCATGCGCCTATACGCGCGTGAGCGTGGACAGGAACAGGACAAAAAAAGGAAAATGAAGGAGTCAATATGTCCATGCGCCCCACCCAGCTGCGCCTGCAGAATGTCTCCCGAGCCCGCAAACAGCTGTGGCGCGTCGTCGCTCTGCTCTTGGCGCGCCGCCACCACTGTGTGGGCTCCCATGCTGTGTTCAGTTAATTCTAAACAATCCCAAGGGGAGATGAGCCGAAGGCTGGGCAGTTCCGATATGGGGGCGCGCACAGCGGTGTTCACTTCCTACAGCTGCAAGCCACGGCGGCAGTGCTGCTGCACGCGCACGCAGGCTGGGACAACGAGGTCCCACCCACCATCCCTCGTGTCCGGGGTTTCTGTATTTGGTGTTGTGTTGCCCACTCTTTCTAACCAAGCCATTGAAATTTGCATGTGAAGCAACCTCGTGCGCCGTGTGAAGGGGTGTTGTTTTGCCAGTCTTTTTTCAATAAATTGCATGTGAAAAAACACTTTCGTGCGCCTGCACAGGACGAGGCGCCCCCGCGCGACCCGGTTGCTGTTGTGTTGCCCACTCTTTTTCAATAAATGCATTGATTTCAACCCTTTAAATATATATATATATACATATATTATGCATGTGAAACAACCTCGTTTGCCTGTGCAGGCCGAGGCGCACCCGCGCGACCCGGATTGTTGTTGTGTTGCCCACTCTTTTTCAATAATGTATTGATTTTAACCCACAAAAAATGCAATACGCATGTGAAAAACCACCTCGTGCGCCTGTGCAGGACGAGGCGCACCCGCGCGACCCGGAGCTGGCGCTGCACGCGTACGAGGGCGTGCTCACGCGCGCGGTGTGGGCCGTAGCTCTGCACCCGTTTGACCTGGTGGCGACGCGCATGATCACGGAGGGGGGCGCGGCGTATGCCACCACGCGCTCCGCGCTGGGCTCCGCCACGCAGGTGGGTTTGCCTGCCGGGCTGCCGGGCTGCCGCCGCCGCCATGTATACATACTTCTAGTATTAAGTATATATGTATGTTTTTGTTGATCACCGAGGGGGGCGCGGCGTTCGCCACCGTGCGCTCTGCGCTGCGCTCCGCCACGCAGGTGGGTGACGTGCCCGCTGCCAGCGCCACGCCGCCACGTATACATTGTTTGCTACTGTTTGTATTTAAACAACACATTTTTAAGTACTACCGTACCAAGTAAGACCAAAAGTACGCCACCGCGCGCGCTGACTGCTCAGCCTACGTTCTCCCCTTTTGCCTGCCGTGCTGCTGAGCACTGCCCCCCCCCCGCACACTCGCGATTTAGTGCGCTGTATGCAATTTGTGCAGGGTCTGAATGCCTGTTACTGACATGGTTCCTACTCCATGTACAATAATGGCATACAAATCCCTCTTTGGTTTTGCGCGGGTCGTGCTGTAGTGCGCGGTGCGATGGGGGTGGCACTCTCCCTACTACATTCTGAGTGCACCGCTTCAGTTTTGCCTGCCATGCTGCTGAGCACTGCCCGCCGCCGCTGCCCTTGCCCTCCCTTGTGCTGAGCAGAATGGGTGGGCAGGTTTGTTTGTGGGCGTTCGGTCATCGATCATTGGGGCGGCCCTGCCCTACGCTTCCTGGTACTCGCTCGGCGTCCCCTTTCTTGTCAAAACGCGCCGCATGGTGAGTGGGGGGAGGGCCTGCAACCCACAGCAACACCGCTCAGCAATGCGCATATGCCCCCTTACACGCGTTGCCTGAAATTCTCTACCGCCTGTTGCAGAGGAAAGGCATGAGTCGGCACTAGATTACCGCTCACACATATATGGTGGTCTCGGAACTAGCGGGGCCGGACTTGAGCGGGAGCGAGAGCGACGCGCACATGCTTTGTAACGCAAGTTGTTACTCAAGTGGTGTGGGGCGAGAGTGTGAACTGTTGATTGCCGGGGCGGCACTGCCCTACGCGTTAGCCGTGGCACTCGCTCGGCACCCGCTTCCTTGTAAAAACACGTTGCCTGGTGAGGGTGGCGGGTGGCTGTGTCCCAGGCAGCAGCAGCGCTCAGCCGTGCGCACATATAGCGCCCAGCAGTGTGCACATGCACTACAAGTAGTACACTATATACCGGCTACAACGACGCTGCCAAGCAACTGAACGTCATGGTGGACGTCACGACCTTTGAGGTGCAGTGCCCCTCGC
>JAULBY010054894.1:0-11244 GCA_032358315.1 Ophiocytium majus
CAGATAGGTAGCGAAAAAGCTGGCAATGCTCAGCACTGTGCGTACTCTAAGGGAAGCCTGGCATGTTGCCAGAGCACTGGTCTAATGGATTACAGCTACATGTACATGGGTATCTGCTACATGTACATACAGTATTCGAAAAGTGTCGTGTTGGCTCTACTTTGCCCACCTGCCAGGGTACCAGTGGCAGCCCCCCTGGGGGGTACCACCAGTGGCCTTGATCAACACCAGGCCCAGAATGGAGATCATGTCGGCGTTCGACTGCATCACCACACACAGGAAAAAAGTGCGAAAACATGAAGAAGTTGAAGTTAGAAAGTCAAGTGGAGGTGATGACATGCGAGCAAATGCTAGGAACGCATGGCGCAGCTTAACAGGTACCGGCAGTGCGGCACGTAAGCACCGCCGAACAAAAGGGGCCATGCGTAGTGGTATGAGAAGTATGTTGTGATGGGCCACAGCGTACAATTTTCGCATTATATGCCGTATAACGTAAAGGAAGGGTTCTCTACTTGAAGAACATAGTTCAACACCCAACTTCAAGTGGCAGCGGCGTGCTGAGCGCGTACCGTGACGTAGCAGCTCCCGCACGCCCTGACCTCCGCTGAGGCCAAGCAAATACTTGTACTTATAGACGCGTGCCGTGCGGTAGCAGTTGTCGCACGCCGCGTGCGTCTGAGGCTTGACTCTTCGTGCTCTGTCCGCGCACCTCTCTGCAATGACTCTTGAAGTAGTAAAACATTGAGGACTTGCCCTCCACCATACCGGCGGCGGCACCTGGCGCTGCGCCCGCCGTCGACGCGTACAACCACATCTCGCTGCTGAGCGCGCCCTACCTGCCCGACTAATTACCCAGTAGTTTACACCGGTGCGCACGCTCTCCCATGTCTCTACGACTAATACACAAACTTCAACAACATTACCCAGTATTGGTAGTTTGTACCGGTGCGCACACGCCCTCATGTCTCTATGACTAATATGCAAACTTCAACAACATCCAGCTTCAAGTGTAATTGGTGCCTGCTGAGCACGTACCATGCGGTAGCAGTTGCCGTACGCCCTGATCTCTGCTGCGGCGCCACACTTGCCATCTTTGCCCCACAGGAACTCGTAGAGCGGCTGCATGTCTGTCACGTGTCGTCACAGCAAAAACGCGGGAAAACCGTGCAGCAGCAGACGAGGAGCAGCGGCAGCAGGTGTTCACACCATCCATCAGTGTAAGTAAATATGTATACAGGATGTACTGTATGCCCTTAGCACACACTTCTGGAGTATAAAGGCTGCAGCAACACATGTCGTCACCGCACAAAACAAAAAGGTGGCAAAACCGTGCGGCAGCAGACGAGGAGCAGCGGCAGCAGGTGTTCACACCATACAGTGTAAGTGTATGCATATACCTCGTAGTACGAACACCTCAGGAGTACTAATAGCACCTGTAGTGCCGCAGCAACAAGCTAGGCGTACATTAGAGCGCATTACTGCTGAGCGCCGCCCCATCTTGTCGGCTACCGGCAGGAGACATCATGCCAGCCACGCGCACGCCATTGGGCACCGCGCCCCAAACGGACTTGATAAAAAACACTTCAGAAGTACTCTTATCAAACTCTGCTTAGGGTGCGGAAAGCCCTTTGCACACGGTGCGCGTGACCAGAAACAGGATCAAACAGGTCGCGAAAAAGCTGGCAATGCTCAGCATTGCGTACTCCAAGTGCTTCACAAGGGGCGATCACGCCGAAAGGCTGAGCTGTTTATGGGAGCTCGATAAGGGCGCCCGTTCAGCAGCGCTCACTTCCTGCGGCGGCAAGCGCGGGAGGTGGTGCTGCTGCGCGCACGCGGGCTGCGACACGGGATGCCGGCTATTCCTTCCAGCAGAGGCAGCGATCATAGTGCAGCTGCAGGCCCCAAGCGGAGTTGATAACAATACTACTGTAGTACTTCAAACAGGTATTTATGAGACAAAAAAAATTACCTGCGTGCTGCGGGAAAATGTGCAGGACGACAGGGGCGTCCCCGCCATTGCGAACTCCTCCAGCTCCTGCTTGAGGGAGCGGAGGTGATGAAAATACTTCACAAGGGTATTCATTTTAAAAAAATACCTGCGTGCTGCGGGAAGTTGTGCAGGAAGAAGGGAGCGTCGCCGTCCTTGGCGAACTCTTCCAGCTCCTGCTTGAGTGAGCCGTTGCAGCCGCCGCACTGGGGGGGCTGGATAGTGGGCGGGTTGTCGCTGACAGTCTTCTCGAGCATGTGGCCCGACGTCTGGTCAGCAAACCTGCGGGGGCGCAGCAGCAGCAAACGCGTGAGGTGCGGTCGGGCACAGTGGTTTGTTGAGCTACAGGTGTACACCAAGTGCTAGTAGTAGTACATGGATGTACGCATGCATTTTTAACAGAAGCTTTCAGTTGTCGCTGACGGTTTTTCCGAGCATGTGGCCTGACGTCTTCTCAGCAAACCTGTGTGGAAGCAGCAGTGTATGCGCATGCTGCTGTCGGCACCGTGTTTTGTTGGCCATACCATACGAGTGTGTACTACTAGTTGTACATGCATTTATGCATGCATTTTTACGAGAATTTGTGGGTTGTCGCTGACCGACTTCGCGAGCATTTGCCCCGACGTCTGCTCAGCAAACCTGTTGGCACCAAGCAGCGCGTGCGCACGCTGCGGTTGGCAGAGCGTTTTGTTGACCATACCACACAGGTGTATACTGCTACAGTGCCCTCGCGGTTTAGTGCGGGGTAGTGTCAGCCCCCTAGCACCCCGCACTTAACCAAATAAGGCATTGTGTATCGCTTACATGGAGTCATGTGGTCAGTGACGGGTCTCTGGATTCCGCACTCAACCGCATACTGCACTAGGTCAAAGCGAACTACATCGCGAGTGCACTGTGCATACATGTATACCGTGTATAGGTACATGCACACTTCCAAGTACAACTAAAGGGTTTAAGGGGTGCCGCGGACCGTCTTCCCGCGCAGGTGCCCCGACGTTTGCTCAGCAAACCTGTCGGCACCAAGCAGAGCGTGTGAGCGCGGGTGTGTACACAGTGTGTTTGTGAGCATGCCATGATGTACGTTGAAACACATTGAAAGCTCTACTCTCCTGTGTACATGCTCATGCGAGGTTGCACTATCCCCATGCCAGGCCACGCGCCCTGTGCATGTCGGTCTGCATTCTCCAGTCACGTTTTCAAACCAATACTCAAGTATTGGGATATCGTCGCAGGTAGCTACATGTAGTGCTTTGGTACATATATATACATTCGGTTTCATGTCTTCAGGTTCCCCAGTGAACATACTTCTTCAACTGTGTATGGTCGTGCAGCTTCAGGGGGGGGGGGGGGGGGGGTGCTCAAAATACACCATCGGACAGGCCGCCTCACCTGCATCTACTGTATACTCCAAGTGCTTCAACTTGGAATACTTTGAAGTGCACTTGAAGTCCGTGTATTGGTCTTGGACACATGAGGGGTGGGCTCCGAATACAAAGTATGGGTATTCAGTCGGGGCGGGCAGGGTGCGCTCAGCAGCGAGGCGTGCTTGTGCGCGTCGAGGTCGGGCGCTGCGCCAGGGGTCTCCGGCGAAGTACTTGAAGTACTTCAAAGTTGCCAGCCCAATTTGCCTCCGCACGTTGCCGCAACGGCTTTCAACTGCCCCAGTGCAGCAATGCACTGCTTGCGAGAGGGAGTACACACTGTTGTGCTGCAAATGCGCCTGCATGATAGCACCAAGTTGGCTCAGGCCAGCACTGCACGGCGGGCGGCGGGCGGCATGGTGCGGCACCATTCAGGCGGTAAAACTCACGTGCCGCAGTCGTGGAAGGAGGCACGCAGCCCCTTTGCTGCGATGCTGACGAGCACGTCGTTGCCCTTGGACTCGAAGACGCCCACCGCCAGGTCGAAGCACTTGCGCGCCTGAGTGGACGTGCGTGTGTGCCAGTTGATGCAACGCAGCAGCGGGCGCGGCACAGCAGCGTTGTGTCAGGCGTCGGTGGCGAAACTGCACCCCAGCAGCTTTGAACCTCGAGACAGTGGCGGCATGTTTTGAGCAACGTTGGGTGCGCTGCCAGGCGGCGGCGCGCAGGGTAGCCTGGCACGTGCCCTCGCTGCTGCTTTGGGGGCTGGAGTGGGCAGGCCTACCTACGCACACACACCTGAACTCGTGTAGCTCTTCTCTCTTTATTCACACCCCACGGATCGGCACCAGAACGGACATATTTCAAAAGGTGTGTGTTGTGTGTGTGTGCAGTGCACGGACACACCGCCCCTCTCTGGACTGCCACGACACAGACATGGCTGAGGTTAGCCCGCTCTACACAGCAGCTCGCCGGCGTGCTTCCGCCGCCGCGCAATGTGTGAGGTAGCAGGCTGCGTTGCGGCACAACACTGTTGTTGTTTGCAGAAGATCGAGTTCTGCTTGCTGTGGGCGCTTTGAAAGGTGCTCCGGCTCACGTTGTCGACGTCGCCATAGATGCCCTTGATGTCGAACTGCCTCTTCTTGGTGCACGACAGGGGTCCTGCTGGCGCGGCGCCGCCTTTGTTGCTCACGTCGCCCTGGGCAGAGAGCATGACTGGCATGTTGGCCTGGGCTTTCTTCATGGCTGCCCCATCGAGTGCGTCCATGCCTGCGGGGCGGAGCACCGGGCAGCAGGGCCAGGAGCGACAGCGCGGAGCAGGGAGAGGCCTTGGTCATGGCTACGGCGCTGGCGCGTGCCGCTGCTGGTGGTGGTGTGTGTGCAAAAGGGCCCTTTGGTGTGTGCGATACCTGAGCACACAGCAGCATGGTGGCTTGCATGGCGGCATCATCATTCGTCCTTACCGGTGTAAGTTGCGGTGGCACTGGGTAGCAGGGCCAGCAGCGCCACCGCTGCCAGCGCGGAGCAGGAAGAGGCCTTCGTCATGGTGGCTACGGCGCTGGTGTGCCGCTGAGTGTGTGTGTGTGCGACCCCCTTTTTGTGTGTGAGAGAGTGTGAGATCTTTGCAACTGGTGAGCTCTCTCAACGGTTTTGAACCAACCGTCGTCGTGGCGGTGCAACTACTGTAGCAGCAAGCTCTCGTCATCAGCGCGCAGCAGCAGCAGCATCAAAAAAGTTTTTTGAAAACCGTACGGTGTGTGCACTCACACACCCCAGGTAGTGATGTCATGTGAGAGCACACCCACCCCCTCCATCGGCTGGCGTCACCAGCTGCTCATGTATCAATTGCGGCGATGCAACGCAAGAGAGCGCTTTGGAAAGAATGCGGGGACGCAGCGCTGGAGGTCTGGTGGGTGCAGGCCGGGTGCGGTCCTGCAAGCACCAGCAGCAGCCACAGCAGCCGCGGCATGCTACAGCAGGAGCAGCAGCAGCACAGGCTGGCCGGCAGACCTGCAGCATGCACCATGGCCAGCACCCGCTGAGTGAGTGCTCAGCAGACTTGAGCCAGCCCACACAGCTCACTGTAGTCGGCGCGCAAATGCGGTATCGCAAGCACAAGGGGGGCTGCAGCGCGTGCAAGGCTGCGTCACTGCTAGTCCTACTATGCTGCCCGCTGGCCCACCTGCTGCTACCCCCTGCGGTGGACCCGTAAGGTGTGTGCTACACGATTGCCCGAACTTCTGAACACGTGTTCACACACACACGTCTGTCTGGTGCTTTTCACCAGGTGGACAAATCACCCCACAGGCTTCGGCCTGGCATTTTGCCCCAGCCACACGGCACTGTCTGGGCTTAGCAGCCTTTTAGGTTTCTTTCACACACAGTATATCCAGGACCACAACAAAACTGTGTTTCGAAGAGCACATCACATCACTTTGTAAAAAAAACATATTGCGCCCAGCATTCCCCTGGCAACATCCTTGTGTATACTCGTGGTGTACCAGAAGCATACCACATAAGATCTTGTTCGTCGAGGCTAGCGAAAGAAACCTAAAAGGCCTAGTGAGTTCTTAAATTGTGCGGGGCATGTGCCATTGCTTCATGCACGAGGGGGGGGTGGGCCGTTGCACGCCCACAGGTGCAAATAAATTAAACTGCAGAAGTGTACCCGATGTAGACAAGCAACGAGGGCGGAAACGCTACAAGGCACAGTGCAGCCAAGCCGCAGTGTGTCAACACGTGCACTGCACTCTCATGAGCGCTAGGTATGTACTTCGAAGTATACTATAGTTTGAAGGACAAGACACAGTGGATGCACTGTCTTGCGCCGAAGTACTCGCCCCCCCTCCCCCCAGGGGGCTGTAATGTCCACGCCTTGAGCGACTGAATGGTCTTATGATGGAGTGGTATTACAAATTCGCCGTGACAGAGCAGATTTGAGCTCCAGCTCTCATGGAACCGCCGCGCCCGTTGCACTTGGCAATGCACGCACAAGCACTCAACTCCGCCGGGTACACAACTTTGTATGTGCACGCTGTGCAAAAACACCCTGTGTACACGATGAGGGTGTGTTCCACTAGAGTAGTGCTGTAGCAACATGCTGGGTCTATATGATAGTGCACAGGGCTAGGCATTGCCATCTTGTCAACTACCGCAACTGACGGATTATAACGCCCCCCCGCATTGTCAGCGGCGGGGTTTCCTGTTGTTAGCACGGGGGGCGTTATGCAACGCTATACAGGGTACCCAATTTTTGTATAGAATACCCCCCTGCATTGTTGTCATCAAGGCGCCGTCAGCCTTGCGGGCGGTGGTGTACAGGGTCATATGACGCTGCATAACAGCCCCCCTCGTTAAACAAGCTCCCCGCGTTGTACTCCGTCAGTTACGTTAGCAACAGGGAGAGAGAGAGCATGTTCGATCATGCTGTTTCCAGTCACACGCACGCCACGCGCACAGGGCTTTCCGCGCTCTGACTGGATTTCAACGGAAGAACTTCAGTGAAATACTTGTGAGTATGTACTGCAAGTGTGTACTCCTGTTCCTATACTTCTTGACACGTATTGGTAGTTTTGAAGTTTAGATACCGGGCTTGCCGTCCGTCAAGCGGAGTTGTAATTCAAGTACTACGACTCCACAACGACATGAACAGCTCCCACACAAGCGTGTCTCAGTCAGGTCAATGGGACATAAATAATACATATGTCATATATTATTATGGCATGAAGTGCGCGCAATGGGCCAATGCCATCTGGAACGGAACCGCTTGTGGCACAGCGAGACGTACACCACATTACATGCTGTCATGCTGAGCAGACGCCCGGTGAATGAAAACGCACACGCACCCTGCCGCCCCACTACCGCGGCACCCATGCTAAGGGTGCTGTAGCAGCAAATCCCGCCCGCTGGGACAGCGCGGTACGCCAGCGATCTAACTGTCCCGGCACAAAACTCAACAGCTATTAGGCAGAAGAAGCATACCTGGTGGCACTTACAAGCCTGCCTCTTACAATATACCACGGCACTTCAAGTACTCTTTGAGAAGTGGTGTGTTATACTTCGTGTACTGTAAAAGCATGTTACGCAAAGCGTTGATAAATGTAGTGTGGGCGCTTTCAATGGAGACCATTCTAGATAGACTCATTGGTAATTGGGCACCAACGGTATTGGCCTTACGAATACGGCATGTCTAGCCCGCAGAATTGCTGACTGGCGCATGTAGGGCGGGGGGTATCTGAAGTTGAACTTGAGTTTGAAGTTGAAGTTAGATGCACTGGTGGACCAGGACAAAATCACCCCACGGGCTTGGGCCTGGCGTTTGCCCCGGCCACGGCAGTATCTGAGCTTGCCAGCTTTTGGTGTCTTTGATAAGTGATCCTCCACCCCACAGCACAGCAGCAGCAGCAGCAGCAGCAGGACAGTGTCACACCCACTTGCGTGGATTACCAGCCACAGAGCTTCGCACACTTGAAGTGCTTTTACCATGTACCCTCTTGGCGGCGCAGCAGCGCTCCAGCGCTATGGAGCAGCCATGCGCACGCCAACATGCAAGTGAAATCCCAAGCACTAGCGGTACACACTGTCGTAGCAGACCAAGCTGCCGGTGGTTCAATGTGCTCAGAGCACCTGTGTCCGAGGCAGCACAAAACCCCTTCCTTTTCAGGCTGGCCTGCGACTGCGGCCTTCACACCGCTTCCTGACGTGACGCTGCAGCTGCGGGTGCTCACACATGATTTCATACATGAATTTACACATGAATTCACACATGAGTTTGCGCATGAATTCATGCATTAATTCTAACATGAATTCACGCTGTTTCCACCACCATGTACTGTAGGGGCGGCAGGCTTCACTGCGCACGACGGTAGCCGTCTGCCTCTTGTAATCTACCTACTGGTACTGTTCATCAAGTACGGTACTTCGTATTCTGTTACCTAAAATGTCAGTAAGTGTAATCTGCGGCATTCCTAGCCCTCAAGGGTGCTGCCTGGCGCATGCAGGGTGACGGGCGATGTGAAGTTGAAGCTGAAGTTTGTGTATTGGTGAGCGCATGTAGACACCTATACAAACTACGGGTACAGTATATACTTCTTTTTGAAGTATGTATTTAGTCGGGTAGGGTGCGCTCAGCAGCAAGGCGTGCTTGTACGCGTCGAGGTCGGGCGCCGCGCCAGGTGTGTCTGCCAGGAGGGTTAACCATGGAGGGGCAGTCCGCAATGACCAGTTCCGATATGCTGCGCTGGAGCACACCTGACAGCTTCTGCCGCCAGCGCGCTACACACGCGGCCACAGTGTACAGCCCATCGCTAAACTGCGCCTGCCGTACCCCCAGGGCCCGGACTACTGCGTGGGCGTCCTGGGAGGCCGCACCAAACTGGTCGAGCGCCACTGAAAAAGGGTACATGTTGAAGTTGGATGCACTGGTGATGACAGACAAATCATCCCATCGGCTTGGCCTGGCATGTGCCCCAGCCATGGCAGTATGTGGCCTGGCCAGCCTTGTGGTATCTTTGACAACTGATCCTCCACAGCACAGCAGAAGCAGCAGCAGCAGCAGGACAGTGTCACACCCAGTTGCGCGGACTACCAGTCGCAAAGCTTCACACACTTGACGTGCCTTTACCATGTACCCTCTTGGCGGCGCAGCAGCGCTCCAGCGCTTTGGAGCAGCCATGCGTACGCCAGCATGTGTGTGAAAATCCCAGTCGCTAGTGGTACACGCTGTCACCTCTGCGTCAAAGGCAGCACATACACCTTCCCTGTCCAGGCTGCCCTCGCATCACTTCCCGACATGGCGCTGCAGCTGCGGGTGTTCACATGAATTCACGCATGAATTCACGCGGTTGCCGCCACCATGAAGTCACACAGGGGCGGCAGGCGTCACTGCACACGACGGTAGCCGCAGTGCGTGTGCATGACTATGAACCACGCAGGAGAGTGGTTGCGGCGGTGCAGGCTTTCAGGCACACGCTCTGACAGTGCGCAAACTGCAGCTAACATGACATGCGCCGACCTACTTACAGCGCCGCCGCTGCTGCCTCCGCAGCAGCAGCAGCGGCATGCATCAAGTGCACTGCCCCCCCGGCATGACCAACCCAGTGGTGCCCTCACACCACGCCATATGCCGCCCCCACACCGCACATGTGCCCACACAAAGCTGGACACTGTCCGTTGCACTGCCACCGCAGGCCGCCTGCCGTCTCAGTCAGGTCTCTGGCAGCTGCCCCCATATGGCGCTGTTGGGAAACTTTAAGGCAGAGGTGTGTATGCCGCTGCACTGCCACCCAGGCCGCCACTGCCACCCGCCACTGCCGCTCCAGGCTCAAGTCTCAAGCAGCCTGCTGCCGTCTGATGGCCCCGGTGGTGTGGGCAGACGTGTGTATGATGACGTGTTCACTGCACTGCCACGCAGGGCCGCCTCACGTCTGTGGCAGCTGCCCTCTGATTGCGCCGTTGGCATAGGCACAGGTGTGCATGACGACATGTCCGGAGCTGGGCACATATATGACAACATGTGCACTACACTGCCACCCCAGTCTCATGTCGCTGATGCCACTCCCGCCTCAGGTCTCTGGCAGCTGCCCTCGGATGGCGCCGTTGGGGTAGGCGGATGTGTGTATGAGGACGTAGTAGTTCTGGGGCGCTGCTGTGAGGGGTGCGCGCACCTCCGCGGGCACGGGCGCGCAGCCCACTAGTGGGTTCTTGGTGAGGGCGCCCTTGGCTTGGGTCAGCAGGTCGATCACCTGTGTTGAGCGGTGGCGTGCGGCAATGGCACAGGTTGTTACAATATATATATAATAAATATAAAAACTGTTCTGAGGTACTTCAGATGTACAGGTGGTGGCAGAAGCATGTGCAGTATTACGCATATACTTCGAAGTACTTTGAAGAATACTGTTCTTCTGAAGTGCAGACGTGGTGGCGTGGCACGGCGTGGGTCAGCAGCCTGAGGTCGACCACCTGAGTGGTTTGGCGGTGTGCGGCAATGACGCAAGTCAGGCGGTTCTGGTAGTGGAACTGTTCTAGTAGCAGTACAAACACATACTGCTAGTATTTCCTAAGTCCTTGCAAGTATGGGCGCGGTGTGCAAGTGCATGCACAGGCGGTGACGCTCCTTGCAGTGGCACCCACAGCGCGCATGGCTCTAGGACATGCATGTATTATATGTATATATGCAAGATAAATTTGGCTTATTGATTCGGGATTTGTCAATCAAGTTTGCAATACGGAATGATGCAAAAATTTCTCCTAAGATATCTTCAACGGTTATTCTGCCAGTTATAAAACTCAAATATCTAATAGCTTGAGCTTGTCTGACTGTAATTTTTTTTAACAATAATATCTACTACCAACCGATGCTACAAACAGCAGCCCGACACGCTGCCGCAGTGCCGCGGGATGTGCTGGTAAGTGACGAGCAGCGCCAGTGCGTGACTGGTGGGTCGACAAACACCCGGGAGCTCGACCGCCATCAGCACAAAAATGCCACTGGCCTACTGCCAGAACTGCATGGGCGAGGAGATGGGGCCAGAACTGCATGGGCGAGGAGATGGGGACACTGATCAGGTATCCCACCCAGTGATACCCAGTTTCCCACCCAGTATCACTGGGTGGGATACCTGATCAGTGTCCCCATCTCCTTGCCCATGCAGTTGTTGTACTAGTTCTGTGACATCATCGCGCTGATGGCGTCGAGGTCGAGCTTCCGGGTGTTTGTGGAGCCACCAGTCATGCAGCCGTGCTGCTCGTCACAAACCGGTACCAGAGGACCTGTGCATGGCATAGCACCTCACGAGCACCGTGCAAGGTGTCCACTTGAAAGGCGTGTACTCTTATTAAACTCCGCTTAGGGCGCGGAAAGCCCTTTGCACACGGTGCGTGTGACCAGGAAATCAG
>JAULBY010054905.1:0-11244 GCA_032358315.1 Ophiocytium majus
CTGATTTCCTGGTCACACGCACCGTGTGCAAAGGGCTTTCCGCGCCCTAAGCGGAGTTTAATAAGAGTACATGTACACAGGTACATGTCCTATGTTTGAGAAAAGATAGTGATAGGGCGCGCGAGTGCCCGCGCCGGTGCCTGTGGCTGGGGTTGCGCAAAAACGTACATGAGCAAGCCATATGAAAACTCATGTAGGAGCGTATATACTACGTAGTATACAGCGTATGTATGGCTATATCATGACGCCGGTTGGTAGGGTTGCGCGAGAGTGGATATGGATAAGCCATATACGCCGTATACGAAGCGTATATACAGCGTGTGTGGCTGATATCATGATGTGTGCCTGTGGCTAGGGTTGCGCAAAAACGTATGCAGTGCAATCGCAATCTTAAAGTGCGCTTTGATTTAGTGCGGTATGCGGTTTAGTGCGGGGCTCAAAGACCTGTCACAGACCACATGATTGTACATCAGCAGTTTACAACGCCCTCTCTGATTTAGTGCGGGGTTTGCTTCAATGCGGGGTGCTAGGGTGGTAACACCACCCCGCACGAAATCGCGAGTGCACTGTATGAGCAAGCCATATACGCCGTATACTGACCGTATGTATACAGGAGCATGGCTTATGTTTTGAAGAAGATGGCGGTAGCAACAGCTTGGTGCAGGCGTGCGTGGGTAGTTTTTGGTGCTCTTGCATGGTGGGTGGCGCAGCATAGCAAGTTATCGCACGTGTTTTGACCGAGAAAAAACGCCGATAAACCGGTATATGTGAAAACTCATCTAGGAGCGATAAACTCATGGTCTCCCCGCCGGCAGGGGCCGTCACCCTGGGGTGACCCGTGCAAGGGGGTGGTCAAAGCAAAGACCAGTGCCTACCCAGGCAGCGAATCTCGCACCTACCGAAGCGCAGATTCCATCATAGAGATGTGGTGCGTTCAAGTGGGGGCTGCAGGCACCGTGGCTGAAGCAGACTTCCTTGTATCGGAGTGGTGGCAGGTTGGTGACGCTAGTGCCAGGTAGTGGTCCCCATAAATATCTACTTCAAAAGTACGTTTTCGTGCAACCATACCTGTGGCGGTCTCGATACCGAGAGTCGCCGCGGTCTCGGTCGCAGCCCACATAATAATAATAATAATAATAATAATAATACTTCAGAAGTATACAAAGCTATATACAATGTCCTATTGGATATGTGCGGGTCTCAATATAGTGCGGGGTCAGGGGCTGTGACACTACCCCGCACTATATAGCCACTACCCCGCACTTTATAGCGAGTGCACTGTTGCAACCGTACCTGTGGCGGTCTCGATCCCGTGAGTCGCCGCGGTCTCGGTCGCGCAGGCGCGTGTGGGTAATGTCTGGTGCTCTCACATGGTGGGTCGCCCAGCACAACAAGTTATTGCACCTGTTTTGACAAGGAAAAACACCCATCTTTTTGCTGCCTTCGTAGGCGCTATCTTTGCTTTGTTCACCCCCTTGCACGGGTCCACCCAGGGTGACGGCCCCTACCGGTGGGGACACCTAGAGTTTATCGCTCATAGATTGAGTTTTCATATACGTTTTCGCGCAACCGTACCTGTGGCGGTCTCGATCCCGGGAGTCGCCGCGGTCTCGGTCGCGCTCCCGGCGCCGCTCCTCCCTCTCGCGCTCCTCCTCTCGCTCGCGCCTGTCATCTTCCAGCGTCAGGCGCCGGTAGAAGTCCTCCAGCCGCACCTACGGATGCAAACAAAACATATATAGGGTTGCGCGAGAATGTGTGTGGGTGTTGCTTTCTTGTCAAAACATGTGCAGTAACTTGCCATGCTGGGCCAGCCACCATGCAAGAGCACCAGAAGTTACCCACACATGCCTGCGTCAAGCTGTTGCTATCGCCATCTTTTTCAGAAAATAGGCCATATACGCTGTGCAAACGGTCCGTATAAGGCGTATATGGCTTGCTCATATACGTTGCCGAGCGGCCCTACACGTAAATGAGCAGGCCATATACGTCGCATAGAGAGCTTAGATTATATACGGTCTTGACATGTATGGTTACATGAAAAAAATATGGTGGTGCCACTGCTGTGTTTGCAACCGGCACATACAGGGGTCGTATTCGGCGGTTCCCTCATCATGTGGCGGCAAACGTAAATGAGATTTGGGCTAATGTGGAGCAAAATAACAACTTCAACATGCAGCGCACCATCTCGGACCTGGTGATGGCAGAATGGTGGTCCGTCCTCCCGGCGGTGGGTCAACCTGCTCTCGACCTTGACGCATATCGGCACATGCCACTGCAGGGCACGCCGGGCGCTAGCCCAGGGCAGGCCGCGGAGCCGCCCCCCCGAGAGATCTCGTAGTACAGCTGGTGCACACATGCCCTCATGTCTCTATGACTAGTGATGGGTCGCGGCGTATAACGTATTTTATACGTTGTACTTCAAGTACAAATACGGCGTACTTCTACGCCCCAAAACGCGATATACGGCGTATTTGCCGTATGGATACCTTCATCAGTGTACGTTATACGGCGTAATTACATACAATATATGGCGTATAATGCGAAAATTATACGCTGTGACCCATCACTATCTATGACTCATACACAAACTTCACATATACGGAGTAGTTTCGCACCCACTCGCCGCACCCACCTCCAGGCGCCCCGGCTCAATGTGCGGCGGCTTCACGGGCGGCATGCGCGAGGCGTCAATGGGAGCGTACGCCCGCGCCCCCGTCCGCAGCGCCGCCTTCACCACCGCCACCATCGCCCCCACCGGCATCGTTCCCAGGTCCGTTCCATGGGGAACAGCGCCCGCGCCCACAGGGAACGCCGCCGCCCCCCCCATCCCCCCCCCCGCCGGGGGTGTGTGCGTCATGGGGGGGCCCTGCTGCTGACCACCTTGCGCATACATGGGAGGGAACCCCCCCCCTGGCCCCTGGGGGCTGGGCTGGGGGCCCCCCATCATGTGGGGGGGGGGGGCGCCCCCCATGTGTTGCTGCGGCGGGCCATTATAGCCCCCCTGTGGCCCCCCCATGCCGGGCCCCGGCGCCCCCCCCTGGTAGGGAGGGTAGTACCCGCCTCCCCCTCCCCCATAGCCCCCCCCCCCCTGCCCAGGGGGCCCCCCCATCATACCAGGCCCCCCTGGTCCCCCCATGTGGTGCTGGGGGGCGCCGCCGTGGTGGTAGCCCATCTGGGGGGGGCCTCCGGTCTGCTGCACCATGGGCTGCGGGATAACGACCACCTGTGGCTGCGGCATCCAGCCCATCTGCTGCTGCTGCTGTGGCATCATCTGCTGCTGCGGCGGCATCATCTGCTGCTGCTGCTGCCCCTGCATCATCTGCTGCTGCGGCATCATCTGCTGCTGCTGTGGCATCATCTGCTGCTGCTGCTGTGGCATCATCTGCTGCTGCTGCGGCATCATCTGCTGTTGCGGCATCATCTGCTGCTGCTGCGGCCCCTGCATCATCTGCTGCTGCGGCCCCGCCATCATCATCTGCTGCTGCGGCGGCCCCCCCATCATCTCCCCCCCAGGCGGCATCACCCCAGGCGGCGTGCGCAGCGGCGGCGACGGCGGCGGCGCCAGCGGCACCGACTTAGTAGTCGCAGCCGTCTTCAGCACGCTAGCGTCCGAAAACACCCCCTTGGACTCCCAGATTGTGACGACGCGCACGATTCGCTCCGACTCCGCGGGCGTGGTCGCGAGCCGGTTGGCGGCCCGCAGCAGCGCCGGCAGCTGCGGCAGGCACTGCGCCTTGAAGGAGTGGGGGCAGCGGGCCGCGAAAAACACGTCGTTTAGCACGTAGATGACGTGGAGCGCCGCGGCGAAAGCGGCGGCGGGGTCGCGACCGTCCGGCAGCGCCGTGACAAAGCGCCGGAGCCGCACCGCCAGCGCCACGCCGCAGTCCGGAAGCAGCCGCAGGACCCACTCGCGCGTGCTCGAGATGAAGTCGCGCGAGCCGTTCAGCCCCGACAGCAGCTGGCAGAAGTGCGCGTGGTCCTCGGGCCTCAGGTCGAGGTCTGCCGACTGCTGCTGCTGCGGCGGCGCCGCCTGCTGCTGAGCAGCCGCTGCGTCCACCGGCTGCTGAGCACCCGCCTCCTGCTGCGACGCATCTCCGGGCTGCAGCGGCGACGGGCTCACGCCCTGCGGCGGTGGCTGCTGCGGTCCGCCGGTGGGTGACTCTCCCACTGGGGGCAGCTGCTGCTGAGCAGCCTCCGGCGTCGGCTGCTGCAGCTGCTGCTGCTGCTCCGAGGGGTGGGGCGCGAGCGGCGTCCCTGCGAGATGGCACTTGATGGCGTACTGGTAGTAGTCGTGGTGCTTGCCGTTGGGCCAGAGGAAGGAGAAGAGGGGGTTGGACATCTCGCGCTGGCGCACGACCGCCTCGAACTCCATGCCGTTTTTGGCCACGTACTGCGCCAGTTTCGATATGGTCGTGGCATGGGAGGGGTCCTGGGGGGGGTCCGGCGGGTACTTGGGCTGCTGCGGCGGGTACTGCTGCTGCTGCTGTGCATAGTATGGCTGCGGCTGCTGAGAGCCGTACTGCTGCTGAGGCGCGTACTGCTGCTGCTGCGGGTAGGCCTGCTGCTGTTGGTACACGGGCTGCTGGTAATAGCCGGGCTGCTGCTGCTGCTGCTGATAGTACTCCTGCGCAGGGCCGCCGTAGGCCTGCTGCTGCTGCTGCTGCATAGAATACTGCTGTTGCTGCGGGTACTGCCCCTGCTGTACGTACTGCGGTTGTTGCTGTGGGTCACCTCCGCCATACTCCGGCTGCGGCTGGGGCTGGCCCTGCTGCTGTAGCTGCTGCTGTTGGTCGCCCAGCTGCTGCTGGGGATCGCCCAGCTGCTGCTGCGGATCGCCTTGCTGCACTGGAGGCTGCTGCTGCTCCAAAAATTGAGCCTCATCCTGCTCCTGCTTGACAGGCTGCTCGGGAGCCACCTCCTGCTCCTGCTGCTCCATCGGTTGCGGCTCCTCCTGCTGCGCCTGCCCCTCCTCCTTTATGTCGTCCTCCATTGTTGCCTGGCCGCGCGGCTGGCTCCGGTGCGGAAGAGGTGAAGGTGAAAAAAAAGATGCCCCAACCCCCAACCCAGGCAGATCAGCGCAGCACCAACATGCCCCTGCGCTGTGGCAAAGAGGTGATGGCGGCCGTCTCGGCTCAGATTCGTGTGCTGTGCCTCAGCGCCTCAGGTGCAAGGCAGAAAAAAAAAAAAGGGGGCGCGCTTGATCGCAACTTCAAAGCCGAAAAATGACACCGACTTCAAATACCGGGGGTGTTGCCTCATGCACGACGACACACACACACAGAGGAGAGAGAGCGCGCGCGCCACTAGCTGAGCGCAGCGGCAGGCGAGGAGGCTGCAGCAGGTGACCAAACCAGGTGCAGTCCGGGCTGCACCTGCACCAGCTGCCCTGGAGGGCGGGAGCGAGCGCCGGAGTCTGTAGGCGGCGGGCGACAGCAAACATGCTGCTGATGGGCACCTTGCGGCTGTGGGGGTTGTTGCTGGCGGCGTGCCTGGCGACGCTGGCGGCTGCCAAGGAGGGCACCCACCCCAGCTGGGCCATCAGGCTGCTGGAGCGGTTCGACCTGAGCCCGGAACTCAAGGGAGCCAAGGAGGTGGCGCAGGCAGTGGAGGAGATACCACCCCGCCCCCTGCAAGTGTTCGAGTACGGCCCCAAGACCAAGGAGGAGTACAGGCGCAACAAGGCCAAGTACAAGTACCAGCACGTGTGCGTCATGAACGAGGAGGGAGGGGCCACCTGGCACACCAGGCGCACGCCGTGGCTGTGGAAGGGGGGACGGCCGCCCTTCCACGTGCGCATCGTGCGGCCAAACTTCGTGGGCATGCTGTACTTTTTGATGAACAATGGCAAGGTGCGCGTTGAGTGGGTGGAGGAAGAGGAGGAGGTGGGGGGGGGACGAACGAGAAAGGTCATGCGGCACAAGATTGTTCCTCAGTAATAGGACCGTTCCGCCGCACCTATGCGCGCGCACACACAGCGTCACAAACAAGAATGTATAAAACCTGCATCTGCATGAAGGCACCAGGCACAGGCCACCTGCTGTGCTCAACAGAGTCCTTGCGCTTGCATGCACGTTGTTGTGTTTGTTGCCAGCTATCATGATCGTTGCATGCAAGTATTAACTCAAGTGTTGTGGTGCGTGTTCGATCAGTGTATGACATGTATGCACACCCGTGCACAGCTCTTGCACTAGCTGCACTACAGTAGGTGGCATGTCTATGTGCTCGGGCAGTAGCACACTGCACTACCGTAGGATGAACTCTGCTGCACTTCAGAGCTGTGCCGTGCAAGCAAGCCTTGTGGCTCAATGGCTCTGCAGTGCGGTGCGGTGTTTGCACGACTACTGCACCCACTCGCGCTTGCACAAGTCATTGACCGTGGTTCATGAGCCGCGGTAGTGCGCTGAGGTATTGCACCTGCGCTGCACAGCTGTCAACATGCACAGCTTCTGGCTTTCTGACAAGCAGTACAGCAAAGGCCGCATGCACGCGTTTATTGCTACGTATGCACGCAGGCGAATGCTGCTTCCAGCAAGCCTCAGGGACAGCTGTGCCCACTTGATTGTACGCCATGCTCTGCAAGACGCCCAAAAGTGCACATATTTGCCCGCTCACGACTTGTCATCCCTATTTATTTATTTTGGCTTTGGAAACACGAGCATGCTTGCCATTGTGAAAATATTTGTGGCTGCAACCACACTGGACAGGTGGGTCAACGTGTGTTGCTCAGCAGTCGTGCCCACCCTGCGGTACCCTGCCTTGCGTTGTTTTCAACAACGCACTTACTCGTAGCACGCTACAGCTCGCCACTGTGAACGTGGAATGTTCAGGTTTGGCTGAAGAGTTTCCGCGGCTGAAACCTAAATGTGATGCGTCACAGCGACCAATCACCGAGCTTTGCAAGGTCCTGCCCAGCAGGTATAGCTTACTACTATACTTGGCAGCTGGGGTGTTGCAAGTTTAGCTTTTAAAAAGGCTAATGCCGCGGGACTCTCGTGTGCACAAACTTGCATGCGAGCTCAACTGTAGCGGCACAAACCTCTGCAGCGACAAGAACCTTTTGGCGTCTCCTCGGTGTGCGCACCACGCTGCAGCCTGAAGTGTGAGCTGCGAGCTTCACTGCAAGTGAGCGGAACTGTTCCTGAACAACAAGCAAGCGTACATGTCAACCAAACCTTGAGTTGTGATCCGTGCGTACCTTGACCGAGAGCACAGGCGGGACGAGTGCGAGTACTCGCATTGCGAGTGCCACTCGCAGGCTTGTGTGTGAGCTGGCGAGAAGTACTCGCAACAGGGGTGCGAGTTGGGCTCCGCTGCAGGCTGCGAGTTGCCCCCAGCTGGGCGTACTACTCGCACGTAGCACTGCGAGTTGGCAGTCATGCTGCGAGTGCCACTCGCAACACGAGTGGTAGTCGCAGTTGTGCGTAAATACTCGTAACTGCGAGTGGATCCTCGCCGAACATTGCTATCTCTGACACTGTCTCGCAGCCAAGCCTTGCGAGTTCAACGCATTCAGTTCAAGTTGCAATTGCAACAAGTTGTATGGACTACCCATGGGGTGCAAGACATTGGCAGTGTGTGCAGTGGTGTCAAGGTGCTGCCGGTGACTTCATGCTTGAAGTTTGTGTATTAGTCATATAGACATGAGGGCATATATAATATATATGTGAAGTTTGCGGCGAAGCATGCTCAGTAGCAGCAAGAGCAAGGGTGTGTGTCGTTGGTGACGCTGTCTGGCGGGCAAGCCGCGCCGACATGTGAGCTGCTGAGCTCAGTGCGCCGCGAGGTGCGAGGTCCACTTCCATAACACAGGGGTCAGCAGCACCAACCCCATCACCGTCTCCATCGCCATCTCCGCCAGCACCACCGACATGACGCCTGTGTGTGCGACCATGTCCTCGGGCTCGGGCAGGTGCGAATGGTTGTGCGAATACTCGCACGTTCTGCGAGTACGCTGCGAGTACTCGCAGGTTCTGCGCTTACTCTGCGAGTACTCGCACGTACTCGCACAACCACTCGCGCCGAGCGAGTAGCGAATCAAGTGGAAACCGAACAAGTTTGCAAACGCAGCTCGAACGCACGTCGCCTGCTGCCACCGCGCCGCCCAGTTCACGCCGCCGCTCCGAGCTTCGACCTGTCGTATAGGCGCGCCTCTACAGGTGAACCTCGTTCTTGCCTGCCTCAGGCACAGGCGGGCAGCAGCAGCAGGCGGTGCGGGAGGCGAGTGTTCACACACGTCTCAAAGAAAGTGGCGTCAAAAGCAGCTGGCTGGCAACGGCGGACAGGCAGACGCCATGCTGGTTAAGGGGCGCAAGCGGCCACGCGGCGACTGGGACGACGATGTTCAGAAGCCTGCAGTGGCGGGGGCACCAGCTGGCGGGTGTTTGCCCGCCCTCTCCGGGTCGTCGCTGTTCAACACTCCCAAAAGCCCATGCGGCAGCAGCAGCAGCAGCTTCGGCAGTGGTGGCGGAGGCGCAGGCGGCACCAGTTGGCCGTGCCCCATCACCATGTCCAACGTCGTCTCCGTACTGCAGTTCTCCTGGGCCGCGAAAGTGCCCCTGCTCTCAGATGCGGCTGAGAGCTTTCTGGTGGGGATGACTCGGAGGCTGGCGGCAACGAGAGGTGCGGCAGCAGCGAACGGGCCGCCCCCCTCGTCAGCCGCCTCAGCAGCGGACGCGCTGCGGCTGCAGGAGGCCCTGCTGCAGCTGCCGCTGCCCATGGTGCTGCGAGTGGTGGGCAGAGCCTGCGAGCTCCTCAGCTCCGCCGAGTGCGAGCAGGCCAGCAAGCGAGCGCGGGGGGGGGGGGAGAGGGCGCTGGGGGCGAGGCGCTGCGTCTTGTGCCAGCTGGTAGGCAACGTGCTCCTGGAGAAAAGGAACGGCGGGCAGGCCGTGTCCAGGGAGGAGCTGCAGCAGGCGCTGGCGCTGATAGATGTGGTGAGAACCTCGGAGCGCCCGCTGCCATACGGGCTTGCGTACCAGCTGTCTCGCATGGCGGTGGACGCGGGCGCGCTCCTGCCGTCTGCTGGCTGATGAGCAGCCGCGCCGGCAGCAGCAGCAGTGCCAGCAGCAGCAGCAGCGTCGTTGGCAGCAGCAGCAGTGCTGTTGGCAGCAGCAGCAGCAGTGCCGGCAGCTGTAGCAGTAGCGCCGTTGGCAGCAGCAGCGCCGCAGCAGCCGCAGCGCCAGCAGCAGCAGCAGCAGTGCCGCCAGCAGCAGCAGCGCCGCCAGCAGCAGCAGTGCCGCCAGCAGCAGCAACGGCGCCGCAGCAGCAGCGCCCCGGTGGCGCCAGCAGCAGCGCAAGCGCAGCGTGGCGCATCAGCAGCAGCGGCGGCGGCAGCAGAGCGCACGTGGCATCGGCGCCATCGCAGCAGCGCGGGAGTGTGGTACCGTTGTGGCGCAGGGTAGTTGCGCAGCAGACAGTGGGGTGGCAGCTCACACACAGCAGCTCAGAGCGTGTAGCACAGTGCCAAACGGTCGCAACGCCAGCAGATTTCTCAATGCTAAGGCTAAGGCGGCCAGCTCCCATGCGCGGTCATGGTGCAGCACGCAGTGCGCATTATCAAGTGCGTGGCTGCGGTTGCGGTGGTGAGCGCAGGTACATTTGGCAACCGGGGGGCGCGTTGCAGTGCAGGGCAGCAGTGCTCAGCGCTAGCAGCCAAATCAAAGCAGGTGCGGCGCAATTGTTGCAAAGCAAAGCGGTATTGCGTGGCTATGTATAGTTGTGGGAGGGGCATTGGTGTAAGGGCGGGTTCTGCGTGGTCCTAGCTGCTGCTGAGCAGCACCGCTGCAGTTGAGTGCTGTACAGCAACAGAGGCACTGGCAGCGTGTGTATCGGCTGGTTTGCGGCTAATTCACTGTGACACGCACCATAATGGACTCGGCCCGTTTGAGTCGCACATCCAGGCTGCATTGCTGCTGCGTGCTGCACCTTGCGCTGCTGCACATGAGATTGCGCGCGTGGGGTAAACTCTTTTGACAGACATGGCAATCCCTAAGAGTGCCATGGATTTGTGTGGTTGCCTGTGGCATTGTACTGTGGCATGCTTGACTCAGCGTTTGCGTGGACATGATGCCATGCATGCCTCCGCAGCAATATCAGGTGGTGATGCGCATGGAAACACATGCCCCTTGTGCGTGCATTTAACTCCGCTTGCGGTGAAGCAGCCCTGTGCACATGGCGCGCGCGCGACTGGGAAAAGCACGAGGCAAGCATGCTGCCCCCTGTTGCTAGCCGACACGATGGCGATGCTCAGCACTGTGCACTCCACTGTAAGCCTGGCATGTTGCTACTGTAGTCCACTTGGACCACGTGTACTCTGATTAAACTCCGCTTAGGGCACGGGAAGGCCCTGTGCACACGGTGCGTGTGATCAGAAATTCAGACAGGTAGCGAAAACGCTGGCAATGCTCAGTAGTCTAAGGGAAGCCTGGCATGTTGCCAGAGCACTACTCTAACGGATTACAGCCCCTTGACCCAGGGGACCACTTGTACATTTTCTGGTCACATGCACCGTGTGCAAAGGGCTTTCCGCGCCCTCAGCGGAGTTTAATACTACAGTAGTACTACAGTAGTAGAAGTACATGCGCGTGCCGCCCGCTGAGCCAATCTTAAGTTGCAATACAGTGCACTCGTTATATGATGTGGGGCAGTGTCACAGCCCCTGACCCGCACTATACCGAATAGGGCATTGAATGTGACTTTGTGCAGAACCGGTATAATGCGCTGTAGAAGGATGCAAAGGTTGCTGGACCCCGCACTAGATTGCATACCGCATCATACCGCAAGTGCACTGGTAGCTGCAAGTGTCATCACAGAAGGGGACACTGCCAGTTCGGGTGACATGCGTAGTGATGGGTCACAGTGTATAATTTTCGCATTATACGCCGTATAACACATGTAAATACGCCAATATAACGTATACAGATGAACGTACTCATATGGCAAATGTGCCGTATATCGCATTTTTTGGCGTAGAAATACGCCGTATCTTGTATAACGTATAAAAAACGTTATACGCCGTATAACGCATAAATACGTTATACGTCGTGACCCATCACTAGACATGCGGCAACACCAACGGCCCAGGCAGGGGCAGGCAGCAGCGGCAGCGCACAGCAGCACCAGACACACAAGGTTTGCTGGTCCCATTCACTTTCTTTGACACTGCTGCATGCATGTCTGCAAGTAAGCAGCGGCTGCCAGCATGTTGTGGGACGTCCTCACCCAGTGCATAAGGCCCAGATGGTGCCC
>JAULBY010054916.1:0-11243 GCA_032358315.1 Ophiocytium majus
GGTGGCAGCCGCGCTGGGGGGCGGGGGACGGCGTCGCGAAGAGGACAATACCGCCAAATACAGCCCGCTCTTGGCAAAAGTTATTTCGCGGTATTGATAACGCCTACTGCGTAGGCCAACAGTTAGTTATCACAGTATACCGTCAACTAGAAATAACGCGTTATTTCACGGTATTTTTTTCACGGTACCAACTCTAGCACCGTGGTACTGCTACCACACACTTGTTTTTGCCACCAGCGCACTACCACTGTGCCCGTGGCAGCCGTGGTATGAGCCAGACAGCTTGGCAGTGCAGCCACACAGCACCCTGACTAGTCTTTGTGCGGCCCCATATGATACACAAAACTATACTTCACATATTGAAGTATATACTTGAAGTAATACAGCTGGAGGTGGACACGGCAGGTAGCAGGGCATCAGTGACAGACCACAGGCAGTGCCGCAGGACACAGATGTCTCGGAGGGGCAGCCATGGTGTGACGCATGGGCCACTGTTATGTGACTTGAAACAATGGTAGTATTTGGTATTCTTCGTTGAGGTGTATGCACCCAAATATCAGGGGCCTAGGGGTAGCTGCACAACTCCGCACATGAAACAAAGCAAACCGCCAGCCACCACGGCGGCCTTCTGCATTTGCGACTGCATAAACAACGCACTTGTAACACCACATAAACAAGGTGCCTGAACCTACCGCAAAATGTTGTGGCGCGCACTGCAGCAGAACAACCCGGCTTCGCAGCTACTGCAGCAGCGCCACTAAAACAGGTGTGGTACCCCCCAAATGGGAGGGCATTTTAAGTGCGACTGCGGACAGACCAGCAGCTGCCAGTGGTGTGGCGGTCACTACTGTGCTGGGAAGGAGGCCAGAGACGGTGTGGAGACGCCAGCAATGGCTGGCAAGGGCGCCGCTGCCTACATTTAGCCAGGTACGTATACGTGTCACCAGGGACTGTGTGGACACCTCCACCAGCGGCTGGCAAGGGCAACGCCGCCGCCTACATTGTCGCCAGGTACCTGCGCGTCACCCACACGCCGAACGCGCCGAACGCGACAAAGACAAAGGAGATGCCGCCCTGCCACCAGTCGGTGCCGACCAGCGCCAGCACCGCGATGATGAGGTTGAGCAGCGCGTACAGGCCAAACAGGCCAATGTTGGCCCGCACCAGGGATGGCTTGTCAGTCCACGTGCCGTACGTGCACGCGCCCGAGTAGAGTATCAGGACGATGTTGATGATGATTGACGTCACGTTGAGCAGCCAGCTGAGGGACCAGCACGCCAGGCACTGATAGCGGCGGGTGGCGGCGGCGGAGGCGGCGGCGATTGAGTAAACATGGCGTTCGTGCTGGCATGCTCTGGACTTGGCGCGGACATATAGCCATCTGGATGCTCTGCCTCACCGTGGAGGCACAGAGCACGCAAGCTGCCGCTGCCGCTGCAGTTGCTGCTGCTGCTGCCTCTGCAGCAGCTGCAGCAGCAGCCGCTGGTGCTGGTGCTGGTGCTGCCTCACGCCGCTGAGGCTGCCACTGTACTCTGCACCTCGAGCGCATCCTTGCCACCTGAGCTCCGCGCCATCGCGCCTGCAACGCCTCCAACCGGGGATGTAGACGATACCATGCACAGTTTGTGGCAGTGCCGACAGAGCTGTGAGTCAACAAGCCTACTGAGCACGCACATGGCACCTGCTGCTGCTGCTGCGGTGCTGCTGTGTACAGCAGGCCCAGAAAACACGACCGACAGCCGTGGGGGATAGCTGAGCGCTGGTCGATGGAGGTGCCCAGGCAGCAGGAAGTTGACTCACCAGCACGATAACATCGCAGCCGATGATGGTGACCTTGAGACTGCTGCTCTTGGTCTTGTCAAGGGTTGTCTTGGGAAGCTCCCCGCCACCAGCCATCTTCTCCAACCTCGGCAGTCCAATTTACTCCACTCCACGCGCTCTGGATGCGCGATGGCGATGCTTGGCTGTTACCCTGTGTTCCTGTTGCAGCAGTGCTGCAGAGACTGCGTGGACCTGCCGGCGCCAGCAACTCCGTATAGAGTGGTGGTGGCTCGGTATGTCCCCCCACGCGCCACCACGTCCCCCCGGCCTTGAGTGCGTGACTCGCACTCTCTCCCGGAGGGTTTTGGCGTTTCGCTGAAACGGCCAAAGTGCAGGACTGTGTTGTCAGGAGAACACCATTGCTGGTGCCACCTGTACAGATCTGCACATGCGATGGGTCATTTCACTAACATGTGCATTCGCTGAGCAACAGGGCAGGCGTGCAGACCTGCAGCGCAGGTGTGAGCAACTAACACACACACAAAAATGTGGCACTGCCTTCATTGCGCAAAAAACATGGGAAAGGATGAGACCCGCCTACAGCTGCAGGTGAGCTGGGGGGGCCATGTCTGGGCAGAGAAATCGCTCACATTTGCGGCAACAGCAAAGGCAAAACAGCTTTGCTGATCATTGGCTGTGGAGAAGAGCTGCCCGTGCAGCTCCAAGCACGACAAAACGACGTGGAAGCGCAGAAATAGACGTGTGCCACGCACCCCTAGCCACTACTTGTCAGGCTGCCATGGCCAGCCCAACAGTCGGGTGTGGGGATTCGGCGCACACTGCAGCGCCATTGTGACAACGCGCTGCCAGTGGCTGCCCGCATGGCGCGGCAGCCCTACCACGAGTATGGTACGTACTCTTATTAAACTCCGCTTAGGGCGCGGAATGCCCTTCGCACACGGTGCGCGTGGCCAGAGAAAGCGATCAGATAGGTAGCGAAAACGTTCACATAGCACACACCGCATTTGCTAGACAGCGTGCGACGCGCTACCGCGCCCGCACTGATGGCCCGTCCGCCCGTCGCCCGCTACTTGGTGGCGTTAAATGAGGGGATGTAGATGCGTGTGAGGTAGAGGCCGCCCAGCCCAAAAGCCACGTATCCCACCGAGGTGCCGACGTGCCCCCAGGTGTGCTTGAGCCCGACCTGCACGAGTTCACCAAAGTTTGTGCAAAAAGTTGAGGAAGGCGTGTAATGCTGGTTTCGTGTGGCGCTGCTGTCTCAGTAGGTGGCCTTTGCAACTGGTGCGTCTGAAGCTGGTTTGGCGCGTGTGGCACAGTGGCTTTGACAAGGGTGTACACTAGTACGTGGTGACAAGTGTGCTGCATGCCTTGTGTGGCACGCAACTTCACCATAAATCCCTGTTGCACTGTCGCGCGTGTGTGGGGGAGGTACATGTCGGCTTCGGCCAGCCGTTTTCCAGTGCCATTTACTTCGAAGTATACTTCAAGTATATGGTGTACTTCTGAAGTATACTTCAACTTGATACTGAAGTACTTCAGTACAAACCTGCATGAGTATGTGCAGGAAGTTGAGGAAGGCGAACGTGGCAAAGAGGCCGGCGTTCGCCTTGACGATGCGCGGCCGGTCGAGCCACATGCCCACGATGCAGACGGCGGAGTAGCCAATGAGGAACGCGTTCATGACGATGCTCATGTAGTTGAGCAGCCAGCTCAGCGCCCAGCAGGACAGGCCCTGCAGAGTCAAGCAGTAGCAGTAGCAGAAGCATTGGCGTGTGTGTTGTGAGGCGGTGAGCGTTTGCAGCCCAGTGAATTCATTGAGGCTGCACACCTTGTGAGCAACCGCGTCAGTGATAACACATGTTTGAACTTCGGCCCGTTAAAAAGTTTGCAATGTGCGGTTTGTGCTGTGCGGACAAGGCACCATACTGCATTGGTGGCAGCCTGCCTCGTGGAAAACACAACCATCTTACAAGCGACTGCTCGGCAAATAGAGTCGGTGCGACACACAGCACGAGCAGTCTGCTCCTAGTACATTGTCCCGTGGGGACATGGAACACTCTAACCTAGAACTGTAAGCCATGCAGCTTGTGAGACCGACCTAGTGTGAGTTTTAGTGAGTTCTGCAGTGGTGCCAGCGCATGTAATGAGTTGGCCACTTGGGTTGATCATGTGTAGGCTCAAGGCCAGTCCACTGTTTGAGCGGGTATCGTTTGCGCACATGAGTCTAGTCACCAGCTGATAGTGACAAGCCAGCTCCATGCATTGGCCACATTGAAGCCACGACGGCGTCTCTGCTGCAGGCCTTCAAGGTCAGTGTACTGTTTGAGCTGGTATCGTTTGCGCACATGAGTATACTCACCAGTTTCCACTCACACGGATGTGCGCAGGGCTTCCCCCGCCTGAGCATACTTCACAACTTGTGATGGGTCAGAGCGTACGAGTTTGGCATTATACGCCGTACAACGTATGTAAATATGGTACATAGCGTACTCAAACAAACGCATTTATGTGGCAAGTACGCTGAACATCGTGTTTTGGGGCGTACATGTGCGTAGAAATGCGCGGCACTGGAGGTATTTGTACTTGAAGTATAACTTGTCTACCTGGTACTTCAGTATACAATACACTGTACGCCGTGACCCACTACTATTTGCAACACTAGTAATCCCTCCATGGTATAGTGTCATGCAGCATGCAGCCGGCTGCCAGGCATCCCCCTGAACTGTGCATGTGTGACACAGTTGCCTAACACCCAGCAACCGCACACCTACTTCTGAAGTACACGCTGCTAGACATTTTGCTGTTTCTGTTGCAGTGTGCGTCGTATTGTGGACAATGAGCGTGCCCAGCAGGACATAGCTTGTACGAGTCGCAGACAGTGAACGCCGGTATTTATGGTGCAGTTTAATGAAGTAGCATGGGCCGCCAGGACATAGCGCTGCGTCGTGCACCTGCAACTTGGTTGGTCTGAAAGAAGTCAGATGCTGGTACCTGTGTTAAAGAAACTGCTCAGCTGGTGTCAATCACGCAGCAGCTCAGGAGAGCTCTCACCAACATGACGGCGTCGTAGACGATGATGAGCCACTTGAGCCTTTTGAGGAGCACCTCGGCACGGTCCGGATCATCATGAGACGGCAGCAGGCCAGCCATGGCCCCCACCAGAACAAGCCACGCCCCCCCCCCCCTAGCTGCTGGCGGCCACCGTCTCTGCTGCCTCCGCTGGTGGCCACACCCTGCTGCAGCTGCAGCTGCTGCTGCTCCACCGCGCCGCTGCTGCTCCACCCCCGCCGCTGGTTGTCCGGTGCTGCTCCTGCGAAGCGGCTCAGCGCGCTGGTGCCTGCTCCTTGGTGTTGTCTGTGGGTGCAGTTCCCTCGCCAGCCGTGCTCGCTTCGCGCACCGCCCTGGTGCCCTCTACCAGCAGCACAGGCGGCAGCTGTGTGGCGTGTACCATCATCCTCGTCGCAGGTGTGTGTGACACGGGCGATCTGCGAAACTGGTCGCAGAGACCGCCGACAGTTGCAGCACCTAGACCCCCCCCCCCTCAGCTTCAACTGGCACCTGTCGGGTCAGGGTCACCGTCAGTAGTCTGTCCAGCCAGCTGCACATGTGTGAGGCAGGGACTCCAGCCGGCTAGCCAGCTGTGTAAATTTCAATGTGCACAGAAAACAAAATTCAAAGCCATCTTCTCCTGTACACCTGCACTGGCTTGCGTGTGCAAAATGCTATTTTTCCCACATCAAATGGCCTGTGCCGTAGTGATAGTATTTGTTGCATTCGGTGAATAAATGAAGCCCTCTGAACAGGAACAGAATACGTGTGTGGAGGGGTTAACATATTACTGTTTACAAGCTGACTCTTTGTCGCGCTTTCATTTCACTGCCAGTGCGGCATGCTGCACTGACCTGGGTTCTTGCACACCCGCAACTGCAAATGCACGACTGTATGCACCTCATAACAGAACCCTTTTCATCCCATCTGCACGCGTTGGTGTGTCGCACCCTGACAGCGCTCTACAGCTAGCGAGCAGGGCTACGTGTAAAACGCCGTTGAGACACTTCAAGTTGAAGATTGATTGTGATTGCGCGCGCTGAGCACGTGCGATCTGCCCCATGCTCAGCGGCGCACCCCTTTTCCTCCCCCTCCCCCCCTATCTTGACTGCAAGGCACACTTGCCTGCACCACCCTCCCGGCGGTAGCACAGCACCAGACACCATGCGAGGCGTAGTGCAGGCGGCTCTGGCCGCTGGCCTAGCTGCCAGCGCCACCGCTTTCGTGCAGCCTGCCTCCCGCACCCTGGTGTCGGCCCCAGTGGCTGCATGCAGGCCTGCCCATCTGGCGTGCCGGGGCGGGCTATGGATGGCGGAGCAGCAGCCGGCATCCGCCACCCGCCGGGGACCTCAGCCCCTGCGTATGGCGGAGGCCGTGGCACCCGCCTCGGGCGCGGCCCCGAAGTCCCAGCGCCTCAAGGTGCTTGGATACTTCGCTGTCTGGTGAGTGCAGACTTTGTGTTTGTGCTGCATGCAATTTGGTGCACGCACGTGTTGCCGCAATCGGCCCCGAGCTCCCCCTGCCTGTGTTGCGCAGCCCGCGCTGCCCCTGGGTGTGCTGGCTCCCATCGTTGCACTCCTATCGCACAGCTCCCCGGGCCTGCGTGCTTCGCGAAGCCGAAACACGCCATGCATTCGTTTACTCACCAACAACATGTGTGCTGGTGCGTTCCTGCTTTGTGTTTGTGCCCGCGAAACCCACCCCAGGTACCTGCTCAACATCGGTGAGTGGCGATGGCCGCCGGCAGCTAGCGATGGCATTGCAAGCCCTTCAGAAGCCTGCCCGTGCCCTGCACCAGCCTTTCTGGGCACCTGTGCGAGGGGCCGCACCACAGAGTGGCCGTGCGGTCATTGCTGCACGGGCTATGGGATCTTGGCATGTTGCAGTTGGCCGCCGGGGTGTATGGCGGCTGCGCGCGTTGTGCCAGGCGTGGCGAGCCGCCGCCGGCGTGGTGCCGTCGCGAAAGGAACCCCAAGCAGGCGGCGGCGTTGGCGCATGGGGTGGTTTCGTGCTGAACTGGGGTGGTTACTGCCACCGCATAAAGGGCTGCCAACTCAGCCCAGGAACCGCTGCCGCCACCAACTGCCACCTCTTGTTCCCTGACCCCCGCCCCATCGCCGCCACCCCGCTGCAGGCTACAACATCACCAACAAGGCGACTCTGAACAGGATTGCTCTGCCGTGGCTGGTGTCTAGCGTGCAGCTGGTGTTTGGCGCCATGTACATTGCCCTGGTGTGGGGCCTCAAGCTGCGCAAGGCGCCCAAACTCGACAAGAACACCTTGACCACCGTGTTCCCCCTGGCCGCCCTGCACACCACCAGCCACATCTCTGCCGTTATCGGGCTCGGAGCAGGTGAGAACGTGCGCGCCACCGCACGTGTGCGCAGCTGCTGCTGCTGCTGTCACCTTGCGGGCACCCAACTGCCTCAACGGACACGCGGACACGTCACGGTGGTCGGTGGCTGCGGGCAGCTGTGTGCATGTGTAAGTGCGCTCTCAACTCGCAGGTGTGCCACCCTGTACACCCGCTGGTGGTGGCAACCCTATGCTGCTGCCATGGTGGGGGGCGGTGACATGTGTTGAGCGGAGCGGTGTGCAGGAAGGACCTAAGTCTTGTGCTGCCACCTTGCATTGCTGACAACAGATCCACATGGCTGACAAGCTCCAACTTGGTGGCTGGGGGTGCCTTGCTTGTGGTCGCGTGGGCATGCTGGTTGCGTGGGTGCTGACTGTCACTTTGGGTGCCGGCGTGGCACGCCTCCGCCACGCTTGAAAAGCATTTATTTCACTGATTGCGCATTTTATTGTATTTACCAAAAATGAATATAGCATGGTGCTGGTGTGGCACCCCCTGCCATGCTTCAACAACCATTTACGCACTCATTATTTTCATGCATAAATCCAACATGCCCCCTGTGGACTTCATTCAAATTTCCGCACCACAACCAACATCAACACCCTCGCAGTCCGTGCCACCACTGCGCAAAACATGCGTGCAGCACCCCGCCGCCGCAACCACCCGCCTCACCACCAACAGCACCGCCGAGCCACTGCCGGTTTCTACCCTACGATGCTGGAGTGTAGCTATTTTTTGCTGGTATGCGGACTGCGCAGTGGGCTATCTGTGCCTCGATACAGTGCCGCGCAGCCTGTCCCCACCGCCGCCACTACCCCCTGCGCTCCCTCCCACACGCCCCCTCTGCAGGCGCCGTGGGTTTTGTCCACGTCGTCAAGGCGCTGGAGCCGCTGTTCACGGCGGCGCTCAGCGCGCTCATCCTCGGCAAGTTCCTGCCCATCCCCGTGTATGCGGCGCTGCTGCCCGTGGTGGGCGGCGTCGCCCTGGCCTCCCTCAAGGAGCTTAGCTTCTCGTGGGTGTCCTTCTTCGGCGCCATGGGCTCCAACGTCGCCGCCGCGTCGCGCGGCGTCCTCGCCAAGAAGCTCATGGGCGACAAGGACCCCATCCCCAACCTTGACCCTGGTGAGTTGAATTTTCTGTTGAAGTTATTTGTTGAAATTTGTTATTTTTGGGTGTGGCGCCAGCTGTGACACTCGCCAAGAAGCTCATGGGCGACAAGGACCCCATCCCCAACCTTGACCCTGGTGAGTTGAAGTTTTTTCTTGTTGAAGTTAGTTTTTTTGGGTGCGTGAAGTTGTTTTTGGGTGCGGTGCCAGCTGTGACACGTCCTTGCCAAGAAGCTCATGAGCGACAATGACCCCATCCCCAACCTCGACCCCGGTGAGTTGAAGTTTTTTGTTGGAGTTAAAATTTTGGTGCGCCGCACCAGCTGTGACACGTGCCTCCTTTTGCCATGCGGCTGGCCACCCACCGCCGTCACTGAACTGTGATGCCATAATTTTCGGTGTGTGTTTTTTCGCGGTGTGGGGGGTGCATGTCGCGGGTTAAGGACATGACACACCACACACTGTTGCGGTTCGTTGGAGGGTCAGCCTGCCACGACCCACCACAAGCATCCTGCAAAAACGCTCATGTTTTCGCTCCGACGCCCCGCCCTTCCCCTTTTCCCACACCCCACAGGGAACTGTACGGCGCCATGACCATCATTGCCGCGTTTTGTGGTCCGTTGGAGGCTCACCCCGCCATAACGCGCCAAATTCATCCTGCGAAAACGCTCACGTTGTCGCTGACGCCCCGCCCCTCCCTCCCCTTTTTATCATATTCATTATTATCACACCCCCACAGGGAACATGTACGGCGTCATGACCATCATTGCCGCGGCGCTCCTCTTCCCCGCGGCGCTGCTGGTGGAGGGCCCGCGCATCCGCTCTGTGTGGGCGGCGGCCGTCGCGGCGGGCAGCACGACCGCGGCCATCTGGCGCGGCATGGTGCTCAGCGGCCTGTACTTTTACACGTACAACGAGGTGGCCTTCTACTGCCTCAACGCCATTGACGCGACCACGCACGCCGTCGGCAACACGGTCAAGCGCGTCGTGCTGCTCGGCGTGTCCGTGGTCGTGTTTGGGCACCAGCTCACGCCGCTGGGCCTCACGGGCTCCGCCATGGCCATCTTTGGTGAGCGGCGCTGCGCCGGGCGCGCTCGACGCACTGGAAGTTGTATGACTTGCTACAGTAGTACATGTTTAAGGTGGAAGTATGTATACATGTTACGTATTTGCTCTACTTGAAGTGTGAAGGTATTGAACTGCGCGTGTATTTGTTGCATGGGTGTGGAATTTTTTTTTCTTTGGGGCAACGGCCTGAACTGCTTGGTGACCTTGCGAAATCGCATGACAGTGCTCTTCTGTTGGTACCACACACATGCCAGTTGCTGCGCAGGTATTTAAATTAAAATGCAACGGTCATTGTCAGTGACATCCGCATGTGCTTTGCCTGCTCACACTTGCAGTGGTATCATGCATCGTGAAGTCAACCAGAAGAGGTGGCACCGTGGTGTGTGTGGTACATTGTTGCTACATGACTCACATGCTGCCAACTGGGTGCTCATTCGTCCAAACACCTGTGTCAGCTCCGGCTACCACGGCTGACACCAACACTGAGCACTCCACCTCTTCTATCCTACTGTTTTACGATACGGTCACTTAGTCGCCGAACAGAAAGTGCGGCCACAGTGCTCTCTCGGTGCTGTTCTAACCCACAGCACATTCCCCATTTTCCCCGCGCACTCATGTCTGGCGGCAGGCGTCCTCGTGTACTCCCTTCTCAAGGACTTCTATGCCAAGAAGGAGGCCAAGGCAGCGGCGAACCCCGCCGCCATCCCCCCCACGTCGGAGCCCGCGGCGCCCAAGGCCGTCGAGTAGCTCCCATGTGCTGAGCAGCAGCGGGGGAGAATATTCCTGGATACTTTTCCTGGCGTGCGCATCTCTGCCTGGAGGAAAGTTCCCGCTGGCGGGCGCGGCTGCAGCGGCTTAGGGCGTGGAGGCCGGAGCTGGCTGCCTGTGGTGGGGGCGGGCACACACACTAGCAACACTGGCACAAATTTTTGACGCGCAGGGTGCGGGTCGCCCCACTTGTTTAGCCCCCGGGTCTTAGGGAGCTGGGACTGTGGAATGGGCCTAGCACCCGGTAGTGGAGCCGCAGCGGGCCGTCCCAATAGAGCGGGGTGTCACATCCAAGTGCCGCGTGCACCGCACGTGTGCTGCTTGCGAGGCGGGACAAGATATAGCAACAAAGCGAGCGCGCCCGCCAGCTTGGACCCGCGGTCACACATGGGACCCCATGTGTGTTGGGGGGGAGGGAGGGGGGCGGATGGGTAGCGAGTGCAGCCATGCCCAAGTGTTAAAAAAGGCTTTGTGTTGCTCAGCGGCAGCGCGGCAGCAGCAGCGCAGCTCCAGAGTTGGGGAGAGGGGTCCGGCGGCGCGGCGGGGGTCCGCGGCGCGCGCACTAAAAAACTAGATGCTAGCACTGGCAGCATGCGGGCATCTGTTGGCTCAGCTGGCTCGGTTGGTGTGTACCGTGTGTGAAATGACGTGCAGATAGTCATGTGCCCCCTGCGTGCGAGCACCGCTGCCGCGCCCAGCCGGCGGCGCACAGCCAGCCTCCCCGCTCGAAGGTGTGGCCAGACCCACCACAAAACTGTCACCGCGGATGCCACTCCCTCTCTGGCTCGCAACACACTTGAAGGCGCTCTCCGCATCTCGTACTCGTGTACAGTTTCCGGATGTGTTTGTGCGTTGTATGTGTGCTCTGCGTTGTTGGCAGTGTAAGCGCGAACGAGAGGGCGGCGGCTCGAGTGCAATGTGCCTGTGCAGTGTGTGAATGGTGGTAGCAGTAGGAATGCCAGCCTTGGTTGCCTCTGCAGTGTGCTTTTTTGTGTCCCGAGGGCATTACTTTTGGTACTGTAGCGCATTGGTGCTGCGGGTGTTACAGCCAAGCCTTTGAAGTTGCCAACTTCAAGTTGCCTCTTCAAGTGCTGAGCTGCTTAAGCACCAAGGGT
>JAULBY010054927.1:0-10121 GCA_032358315.1 Ophiocytium majus
TCACGGCGCTGTCTAAAACGGTGGTGCAAGGGGCGCTGAAGGCGGGCTTGTTCTAGCCCGGCTGGCGGAAGCGGTGACTGCCGCCGCTAAGTTTCCAAGAGTCATCACAAGTTCTCACCACATCTCGGAAAGCGTTGCCGGTCAACGGTTTGCGGTCGATTGACCGTCTGTAAACCGCACCGGCAATACACTGCCTTCCAACTGAGAATTGTGGGTGAAATTGTGGGTAACAGAACAACCAATCGAATCGCCGCCGCCAGTCTTCCCAAGCTCTACAGGACGCCAGGCTACTACGCAGATGGCGGTGGCCTGTATCTCCAGGTCATATCGCCAACTTCGCGTACCTGGATGTTCCGCTTCATGCTGAACAAAAGGGCCCGCGAAATGAGCCTCGGGTCGGCCGATTTGTGGGACTTGACCACTGTGCGGGCCAGGGCCACCGATTTGCGGCGATTGCTTGAGCAAGGCATCGACCCCATCGAGCAGCGGCAACAAGCGAAACGTCAGCAGGTGACCGACGCAGCGCTGCGAAGAACCTTCGAGCAATGCGTTTTGGAGTACCACGCGCTGCATGCCGGCGCGTGGAAGAACGCCAAACACGCGGCGCAATGGACAAACACCCTAAAAACCTACGCCTACCCGGTATTCGGCGACTGGCCGGTATCCGAGATTACCGATACACAGATTGTCGTCGCGCTCAAGGCGATTTGGGAGACCAAGCACGAGACAGCGACTCGCGTGCTCCAGCGCATTCGCATGGTGCTTGTTTGGGCCTGTGCGAAGAAGTACCGGCCTGCCTTGCCGAATGGGATGTGGGAAACCGTTGTCGCCTCATTGCCGAAGTTGGAGCGAGGGACGGTTCACCACGCGGCTTGTCCGTACGCCAAGGCCGGGGCATTGCTGCTGGCCGTTCGCGACAGTGCCGCCAGCGATCTGGTGAAGCTCGGGTTCGTGTACACGGTACTAACCGCTGCACGCTCAGGTGAAGTACGGGGCGCCAAGTGGAGTGAGATTGAATCGGAGCACGCGGTGTGGACGATTCCGGCGGAACGCATGAAGGCGGGTCGGCTACATCGTGTGCCGCTCAGCTCGGCCGCTATTGAGGTTCTGAAATATGCGAAGCGTTTGGCGGGGGAGAGTGATCTTGTGTTCCCGACACCAAAAGGCCGACCCTTCAGCGACATGGTCTTCACCCAGTTGCTGCGGCGGCTTGAATTCAGGTACACCATGCACGGTTTCCGCTCGACTTTTCGAGACTGGGCTGCCGAACGCACGCAATACCCGCGTGAGGTCTGTGAAGCTGCGCTTGCTCACGTTGTCGAGAACAAGACCGAGGCAGCCTACATGCGAAGTGATTTCTTTGCCAAGCGTCGCGGCCTAATGAACGAATGGGCCGCGTATCTTGAACAGACAGCAGCTGGCAATACGTGTGGAGCAGCTTAGAAATCAGGCTCGCATTGCGCATGACTTAACAACCATCGCCGGCAATCAACTACGCTAAAAAAGCGTCTCTAAGTCAACGAGTTAGCGCTTTTCCATTGTGGTGGAAGGTGGCCCAGAGCGAGTGGTTTTCGTGGGCAAGCGAGGGTTGAATCCGGGTCCCCTAGACGGGACATCCGGCCCACAAACTTCCGCCGCCGTCGGCGCATTTCAGGCTTTGTCAGAGCTTGTCGGTGACGGCATCGTCGGACCGAAGACGGCTAAGAGATTGGGGATTGAGTGGCCTTAACCTGTCAGGCGATTGGCTTTGGGAAGTGAAAGCCTCGGCTCCCTTTCGGAGCCGGTTAACCCTCACGATTCAGGTAAATATTTCGTCGCTTGTTCATTGGTGCCGGGTACACCCTCGGACACCGGGCAACGTTCTGGCAGTCTCTTCGTCGAGTGCTGGTGCCGCGCATGCGCTGGTCCCAGGCGACAGCCAATTGCTGACCCGGCATCGTCAGGTCGGTAGGAGCGGCCAGGTCTTCACGGCAAGCGCTGCAAGTTCCTTCTGCCGGTCGGCGATCTCTTTCGGCCCCCAGGCTCCACTATTGGCCAAACTCGCCGTTAGCTTGAATGTGGAGCTTTTGAGGACCGGCACTTTTTTGTCATATGAGCTGTTTCCGATTAGTCCGTTCTTGCTAGCCTGGAGTAGCACCATGTTCCCTACTCGCCGGAAATGCGCTGCGCAGGTTTCAGGATCGATCCCGGGCCAGTTCGCCCCGGGGTTCTCTGGCAGAACGTGTTCCAGATTGATGCTGTTCTCATCATCGCTGGGGACGAACTCCGGCTCGGCGTTGCCCACCTGCTGCTGTTCCAGCGCGCGCAACAGGTATCGAGCGAAATAGTTATGCGACACCCGGACATCGGCAAACGCCGCCGCAAACACGGCGTCGGCAGGAATGGCGTCTGAGAGTTGCTTCAACAAGCCCGACGTCGAGGTGATCGCGCCTGTTGCTACAAAATTTGCTGCAACAGAGTAGTTGCGGTCCAGCAAGCCACCTCGGCCTCCGACGATTAGGAACCGGACCGACCAGAACACGAAACAGCGGAAAGCCAATCGCGCCTCGGGTATCGAGAACTTTCGCGCGACCGCGAACATCAACGGGCGAATCTGCGAAACGCGCAAGTCTCGGTTTATGGTCGTGATGTTCTTGCGTGTGAGCGTGCCGTAATCGTTCCACTTCTTGTGGTCCGGGTTGAAGAGCGCTGCGTAGTGCGCCGCGCCGTCGGCGAGTTCGTCCAAGAACTCGATAGCAGCAAGTTGGCTATTGACTGTGCTCTTGATCTTGTCGAAGACCTCACGCTCTCGAATCGGTCCGTAACGATTGATGAGCATGTGGTGCAGGTAGGTCACCGTGATGTCGTCTTGCTCGAGGGATTCGACCGTGCCCAGCATCGTTGCCCACTTCTGCTGACCTTCACCAATCCGATCACCACACAGGCTGAGCAGGTGGTTCTTGAGCAAGTCGGCTTGCGACGCTTTCAAGCCGCGGTCGTTTAGTGTTTCAAACATCACGAACGCATTGATGTGGTCTGGCACCCGCAGCGCGATCACTTGCGCGCCATTCGCGATGAACTCGACCAGTTCGATCAGACGGTCGGGATGCGCCGCATCCTTGTGAGGCTTGAGCACTGCCGCTAGGTACTCAGCCGCGAGAGTGGCGGCTCTTGCAAGTCGCTTGTGCGATTGCTTCGTTGGCTTCACGTTCCTATCTGCGCTACCAACGTCCGAAACGATTGCCTTGCGAAAGAACTCGTGATCGTCAACGTTTAGGCGAAGACGCGGCACGGTGTCGGTTGTCTTGAGGTCAGTGGTGTACAGGTAAGTGGTCGCAATGTGCTCGGCGCGCTTTGCATCCTTCTGATTCAGAAAGTGGTCGCGGATAGCGGCCAGGAGGACCGACGTCGTGGCCAATCGCTGCTGACCATCCGACACTTCAGGGGAGTCGCCGCTGCCTTTCGTCAAGACAATCGTGCCGAGGAAGTAGCCACCCTTGTTGACCGCCAGCGCGTTTGAGAAATCTTGGAACAACTCTCTGACGTGATCTTCTTCCCACGAATACTCTCGTTGGTTGAGCGGAACGATAAGGCGGTTCTGAGCGAGTATTGCCCCGATCCCCTTGTGTTCAAAGCTGATGTCGTTCGTGTTCATGGTGATAGCCGACCCTTTGTAACTCGTCGAATCGTACCGCCCCTCCCTTTGCTACGGGTTGGGGTCTTTCATGGGGACACCCGATACGGCGAAACTGACCTTTGCGCCAGCTGTGGGGCCAGGCACGTCAATGCAGGACCCGAGCCACCATAAGCTTGCGTAAGAGGTGCAGATGGCTGCATTTGACCGGGTCTATGTTGGGCAACCGTCGGTGTAGCGCGGGCCGGTCGGTGACTTCAGCTAGATGTCTGCAGCCGGTCCCTCGGGAGCTCTTGTGGGAACCGCGGCTTCAGTAGGTTCGAGCTTGTCTAGGAACTCTCGAAGCCGCCTGTATAGCGCTGAGGACTTCTCGATATAGTGCACGTAGTAGAGCAACGCCTGCATGCCAATACCTTGCTTCAGCGAGTCCCAAAGTCGCACGCGTTCGATAAGGTCTTGAAGCGAGACCGGCTCGAGGCCCAGCGCGACGATCGCCTCGCGCGCACCCTCTTCAAAGTCCAGCGCGACTACTAAACCCAAGGCGCCCTGACTCGTCACTTGGTTTGCAAACTGGGAAAATCCAGGAACCTCGCGCGACTTGATTACATACTGCTTTACCTCGGCTGACAGCACGAGCAACTCGCCATCACGAGCATCAATGTCGCCGATGCGGCCGACGCGCTTTGAGCCCGTCCGGACCTTAGCGACGTCGACCTGAAGGTGCGACGCGTCGGCTCGTAGGTATCCGAAGACGGTGCCCTGGTACGCTGCACCGGTCAGCTCGCCGGTCTTTTTGGACATGTCAAAGTTGTGCAAGAAGAGCAAAAACGCAGGAGGCGCGCGCTTGATCAGCGCCATATCAACGATTTGTGCCGGCAGCTTCTCCAGCACGAAGTCCTTGGTGTCCTGCTCTAGCTTGTCGAGCGTCGAGTCATCGAACGCGAGGAGCGCTTCAAGCCAGTGCTCGTAATCGACCCAGGCTTGGGTGGCGTGTGGCGCAGAACTCGGGTAATCGAATCGTCGTTGATCCTCATGGAACCATTTTTGAATCGCATCGTAGGCAGGTCGAATGCTCAGCGGTTGATACTTCCCGCCTTGCCGGGCTTTGTCCCGCCAGACCATCAATGTATTGGCACGTCTTCCTCCGCTTCGCACAATTACCCGCGGATGCTCTTCATAGAATGACTCAAGGTTCGAAAATTTCCCTCCTGTTGCCTTAAGCTCTCGTAGCGTTTGGCTGAATGCAATAAGTAGCCCAGGCAAAAACTTGCGACGCTGACCTGCTTCGAAGTTTGCTTTGACTTCAGCAAGGATGGCCGCAGGTGTCACGCGGCAGGCGTCCTCAGTGCAGCCAGGCCTGGGATGGCCTTTGTGGCCATATCGAAATACAACGGATCCCGCTCTGTGCCTATGGCCTTGAGCCCGAAATGGCCAGCGGCGGCAAGTGTCGAACCGCTGCCCGTAAACGGGTCATAGAGGATGCCCTTGGACAGGGGTAACACGCCACGCACGATATAGCGCATCAACTTCTGAGGCTTGATGCTGGGGTGGGGGGCTAGTTCCCGCTCCGCGGCCCGAGCTGGCGCGCATTCGAAAACATCACGGAAAGGCTCGTCTTCACTGATGCGTCGGAATCCACCAGTGCCCCATTTGCGCAGGTTCGCGGCAACGGTACTTTCTGAGATGGGCTTGCGGAAGAGACCCCATGGCTCCCAGCTCGACCGCGGCATCACCGACACGTCTCTGAACTCTTCCTCGGCGTTCTTTGGACGGTCGCCGCCCCGCAGCGTCTTGACGATGCGAATGAGCGAGCCGCGCTTTTCAAAGCCTGAGGTCTCGCAAGCGGCGAATACGGTCGTCGACAAGAGCGGGTTGGCCGCGATGACAAGGTGGCCACCAGGTACAAGGATCCGCTCGGCCTGGAAAGCAAACGCCTTGAAGAACGTGGTGAGACGCTCGCGTTCCTTTGCGGTTAACACGGTGAAACGCGGCAGTGGGCTGCGTTGGGAACCGTCGAACGATGGCGGGATGCGCCAAACGCCGCCTAGACCTTTGCGCATCTTCTCGAGGTCGCGTTCGTCGTACTCGACCAGGGCGTACGGCGGATCGGTAACGATTGCGTGGATACTGTTTTCATCGCGCTGCGCCATCCATTGCAGCGCGTCGGCGAGGATGACCTCGATGCGAGGCATCGGCCGAACGGAGACGAAGGTCTCTGTCGCGGGAGGTTCTATCGCTGCGACGGTCGAACGCACGGCTTTGGATACAGTCTTTGCCACAGCACTCCTCGGTTTTTCGGTTTGCCGTGGATTCTATTCCGCACTGGTTATTTGTACAGCGAGCTGACACTTTGGCTGCGACGCTCACTACATAGGGCAAATGAAAGCGCAGGCATCCACGTTATCGCAGCTCGCGTGCGGCCTATGAGAGGTCCTGGATCTGAGAGAACTTGTTTAACGCGCTGGTGGCCAGCGCGAGCGCAGCGGATGCCGTGGCGCGCTCGACCGTCATCTCGACCGCCTTCTTGGAGATGTTGATGATCTGATTCACCAGCTCAGGCGAGGGCGGGATCATCGTTGCCTGCTGGGTGTGGAACGCGATGTTGGCCCGCACGAGGGCAGCGCGTTCGTCCTCGAGCTCACCGCGGTCTAGCGCTAGCTGACGACGGCCGACTGAGGTGTCCTCGAACTCCTCGAGGATCATCAGGGTCTCGATCGCCTCGTCCAGCGTACGTCGGGTTGCACGGAAGGCGTTTTCGTAGCGCTCGATCTCCTTGCCGGAGGCATCGTCGGCACTGTCGATCTCGGTCGTAGCCATGGATCAGTTACCTTAATTTCTTGCCGGAATCAATTGCTGCCGGCCGGTGAGGGGGGGTCATCGCGCAACTTCTGCACTTCCTTCCTGATTTCGCGGGCATAGCCGGCACTCAGCTTGATCCACTCATCCGGCGACAGTTCTTCCGCCAGGATGGCGAAGCTCTTCTTGGCCGCAGCCAGCTTCTCGGTCGGAACCTGGGGCGTTGCGGCCGGGTCGGCGGCGTATTTCTTTTCCACCGCCTTCAGCTTGGCAGCGGTCTCCTCGCGCCAACGTTGGCGCTCCGCGCCCAGAGCCCGGACGCGGGAAGCCACCCGGTCGTCCGGGGCTGTGTCAGCCTGACTGTCGATGAAAGCGTCAAAATCACTGCGGGCCTTGTCGCGCACGTCGAGCTGTCCGGTGAGGCGCAGCAGGTCCCTGCGGGCGGACAACTGGGCCTGTGAAGCGGCGATGTAGTTACGCAGGGAGGCTTCGGTGAGCGCTATCGTCGAAGTGCCGTGCCCGGCCAAGTCGAGAACCGGCTGAGGGGTTGAACATCCCGCCAGCGTCACGGTCGCGAACGTGCACAAGAGTGAGCGGAAGAGCTGTCCGACTTTCATTGCGCGACTCCCACTCCGATGACGACCAAGCCCAGGGCCTTGAAGAACTCTGCAAGCTCCGCCTTCTTTATGCCGGACGCGTGGTAGTCGGCCAACACCGTCGCAATAGTCTCGTTCAGGGCATCCCATTGCGCGGCGACATATTTCGCCTGCGCTAGGTTCCTCCCGTACTGGGCGGCCAGAACGCGCGACTGCCACGCTTCGCCTTCGATCCGGTATAACTTCACCTCGTCAGCGTACATCGCCAGCCCTCGCAGTAGCGCGGGCCGCTCCACGGCGCTCGCTTTGACAATCACGGTGGACAACGGCTGAGTGCTCCAGGCCGCGTTCCTGTTCAAGGCGAGATGCACCTCGCTCAGCGTGTAGGCCTCGTTCATCATTGCTTGCAGCTGGGCGTCGACGGCATCGGCCTCCTTGCGCATGGCAGCCAGGCCAGCCTGCAGGCGTTGCAGCACTAGCTTCTGCTGTTCGATCGCAGCGGCGAAAGGAACCTGACGCGGCTTGCGTGCCTGCTTGTACAGCTTGTCGGCTTCGTCCACGAGTTCGGGAATGCCGCGGATGATTTCTGTTGCGATTTTGTCGTCCTCGCTTAGCGCGACGCCGGTGCCACCGGAGGGCGTGCCGGCAATAGTGGCGAGAATGGACTGAAGACGCCGGGTCCGTTCTTCGCTCAGCACCTGTGCGACGGCGGCGGACTGGGGTAGCTTGCCCAAAACCTGTTTAAGGTCTTCAGCGCGCTGCTCGACAGTCTTCAGATGGGTGCTGCTTCCTTCGGATTTCGGTGTCGCCGCCATGGCTGCGTCGATCGCTTGGCGGGTCTGGCTCATATCTAGTTCGTACTTGCGGATGCCGTTCCGCAGTGCGAGCAGTTGCCGCTCGAGCTTCGCGACTTCGCTCGACCGGGTGGGCTCCTCGTTGAGTTTTCTCTCCGATTCGTCCTTGTCGCTGAATAGGCTGCGGCGCTTGGCGCGGGCATCGGCGATCTTTCGGCATTGCCTGACCAGCTCGGGAAACTGGGTCACGGCATGGGTGCGGCTCGCGGCTGGAAGGCGGGCGATGAAGGAGGAAAGCGGTACGGCGTCGGACGGCGACGCCGGCGTGGAAGCCGCCTCGGCGGCACTAGGCGGCAGGACCATCGCGGCTTCGATCTCTGCGCAGTCGGCGAAGCGGTGGCCAGTGATGCCGTGGAACTCGATCTGGTGCCGCTCCAGTGCATAGCCGGCCGCCTCGATGATCTTGCGTTGTTCAACGAATGTGCGAGCGGTGCGGCCCAATGAGTCCGCCGTGGTCTCGTCCCGCGCAGATTTGGGCACGCCCAACTTACCAAGTCGGCTAGTGACGATGGTCGTCAGGCCGTTTGGCACGGTCTTGGTTCGCGGGAGTCCACCGGGTGTTGCAGAAGGGGTCTCGATCCGCTTGGTGATGGTCGCCAGCGTCGGCGCCAGCGCGGCCAGACTTAGCTGTTCGTCGAACTGTGCGGCGGCCCGCTCCCTGGCCTGGGCTTCCTCCAGCGCCGCCACCTCGGCGAACGACTTCTCCAGCCCGCCGATGACCTCGGCGATCTTGGCCTCGGCGACCGCCTTTTTAGTGGCCTGTGCCTGTGCGTCGCGCTTCTCGTCATACAGCACCACATTACTGCAGCCGCTGATCAGGACGGCTACGCTGAGCGTCGCCGCGACGCGGCTTGGCCACATTGAATCCCACATGCCGATGCTCCCTTGAGAGAGAGCAGAGTGCCTGACGAGCGAAGAGCCGGCCATCCCTAATTTAGTGGACGTTAGGGGGCGCAGACGGTCAGACGATCTCGATTAGGCTGGCCGCCACATCGTGCCGTAAGTGGCCGCATCGTTCATACAGATGATGCACGAGCATTTGACGAGGGATCACGTCTCAACATGTAGAGCGTCCCTGCGATGACGCGACCTGGCGCCCCCTATATTGAGTGAGGCGGAAAGTAAACTTCGAGCCTATCCTTCGCGATCAGACGGGCGTATTCTTCTTGGAAAGTCAGCAGAATTTCCGAATGCAGAAGCCGCTCGTGTTATCGGGTAGGACCGAGCGAGATGCTCGGATGTTGAGGGAGGCAAATGAGTATTCCTTGGGCCATGCCCTTTCATTCCGAGGGATCGACGCGGAGCATGGCATTGAGAAGATGCCTATTCTTGGTTCCTCCGATAAGGTGTATGCCGCGTCGCTATTGGCTGGACCTTGAAGATGATCAGCCGCTTCCAGAATTGGGCGCAACTTGCTTGTGGACAACCTGGCGATGTGAAGGCTATGTGCGACTTATATATAGAGGCTCGTCCACATCAGCCAACTCCAATGCTGGATGTAGCAGCAATGAACGCCTAGTGATACCTCTCGTTCAGCCTTAGAGGCTATCAGTCGACCCGAAAGGGAGTAGTTCCATGGAGCCGGCATGAGAGAAGTCCTTCTCGCACTACTTTTTCTACCAGCTTGCGCATGGCCAATTCCTCCGAACTGCCCGCCGCCTGAACAGCCAATCCTGTCGCAAACGCTTAGCGCATGGAATGAAGACAAGCGCAGTGATGACGTGATGGTCTGCCTCCGAGCGATCATGGCCGAGTACAAGGTCGCTGAGTTGCCTGACGAGACTCGCTATCAGATTGCGAACCAGATGAGTGAGGCAATGACAAGGCTCTATCCCGATTCAGGGCCACTCCGAAAGGATGCCCACGACGCAGCAGATGCGTGGGAGGCCTATCTTCGCGATGTCCAGGAACCGCGTGACATAAGACGTATGCGCTTCGGGCTGACTAAGCTGATGCAGAACGCCCGGTATGCGCTGTTCGGCAAACGCCTCCTCTTCATCGCTTCAGCCACTGGAAGGGCTGGTGCAATGATCGAGGAAAGCCATGCAGATCTGCTCTTCTCGACGCTCAAGCGATGCCCCAACTGGATGGTGCGAAGCAACAAGCTTGCATGCACAGAAGAATGCCTTGGAAATGCCGATCTGGTTCTCGTCGAACTTCGCAAAACGCTCGGGGAGACGCCGTGGTCGGGTTCGGCCGGACTGTCGAAGCTCACAGCAAACGCGTTGGCCATCGAGGAGGAGAGAAAAAAATGCGTCAACA
>JAULBY010054938.1:0-11241 GCA_032358315.1 Ophiocytium majus
CCGCCGGCCGCGACCATCGCGGCCGCCACGCTGGCGGACGACGCCGCCATCTGCACGGCCGTGCCGTGAGTTGTGTCCATGACCGTCGTGGCGCCCATGCGCAGCATGCGGTACGCGTCCATGGCGCGGGAGCCCGTCGTCTCGATGGAGCCGACCGTGCCCACGGAGTGCCGCTTGTGCGCCATGCGGTCGTCGCCCTCGCCGGACACGATGGCAAGGCTGTTATGGATGCCCGCGGCCTTGGGCGCCTGCCAGCCCTCCAGCCGCGCGTCCTGGGGCCGGCACGCGGCGCGCGGCACAAGCACACGCAGGTGAAGGTGGTGAGTAGCGGTGTGTCCCCGACCAGGCGGCACACGCACACGCGGGTGAGCGAAGTGACAGCGGTGTGTTCTAGCTGTGAGGCAGGCCGTGGCGCAGCACGGCGCGCGTCACCAGCGGCTCACAGCAGCTGCGGTAGTCTAGTCTGCTGCGTGGCGGCGCCCGGTGCTGCCATTGAGGTGCGCAAGTCGGTGCTGCGGCGGCACGTGCAAGGTGCCAGCGGTGGCTGCCCTGCCACTTGCGCCAGCAAAAACTTGCAAATGGTGTTCAGTAACTCCTGACCTAAACCCAATCCCCCTTCCTTTCCCTCGGGAATTGACAAGCTTGGATAATTCTTTGGTGGCCGCAGCCCCAAAGGTTGTGACCTTTGGGTGCAGGTCTGACACCTACTTCTTCGAAGCATAACAACATACTACTACGAAGTATACTGCAGTAGTACAGTAATTGCCTAGCGTTTTGGCCAAGTAGCGTGGCGCGCGCGGCGCACCTTTGCGGCGTCGTAGGTGGCGTCGTCGTCGTCTTTGTCGTGCATGTTGTGGGACACGCTCTGCAGGCCGACTTGCACCACCTACTTCAGAAGCATAATAAAATACTTCCAAGTACAGAAATGTGTACTAGTAATTGCCTAGCATTTCGGCCAAGTGGCGTGGCGCGCGGCGCACCTTTGCGGCGTCGTAGGTGGCGTCGTTGTCGTCGTCGTCGTCATGCATGTTGCGGGACACGTTCCTCAGGCCGTCGGAGCGCGCCTGCATGAACGTGCGGCGCTCGCGCGCGACGGCCACCACATCCACCTGGTAGCGGCGCTGGCTCTCGCGCTTGCAGCGGAGCGTCACCTGCGCCGCGGCGGTGAGGAGTTCAACACGGTTGGTGTTCTGAGGTATTTGGAGTTTCAGGTGGTAGTGAATTCGCAACTGGCACTCCAGCGCACGGTACGCGGCTGCTGCACCAGCCGGCAACATGTGCCGCCAAGCGGCAACACTTCCACACCACACTGCTGAGGTATATTCAAGTTTCAGGTCGTAGTAAATGCTTACATGAAAATGTAAAGGGAAAAAAAAACACCTCACTGCTGGGGTATATTGGAGTTTCAGGTGGTGGTAAATGCTTACATGCAAGTGTAAAGGGGGGAAAAAAACGCATTGCTATTACTTCGATCAGTAACAACAAAACTTTTAGCTGTTAATACGGAGACGTGGGCTTCCCATTGCCCCAGTGACCAGCATGGCAGGCGTAACACAGATGCTGGTGCAGGCGCAGTGGAAGCGCCTCATGCTTCCACACGCTGGCGGCGCTCACAGGGCGGTCAAGCATGGCACGGTGGGCGTGCGTGCGGGAGTCGACGCGGGAGGGAGTGTGTCACTGGCAAATTGGTCAGCGGTCGCATGCGCTTGTGGTGGCAGCGCAGCATGCCAGGTGGAACGCATGACTGGGGCTCGGCAAACCTGCTGTTGGGGCACCCATGCCACCATGCTATAACGCATTTCGACCACATGAGTTGAAGTGCTCTTTGATACATGATGCACCGCGCGCGAGTTTACTGAGCATGTGGGAGGCAGACGCTTCCAGCCAGCCCTTCCGTTGTAGCACAACTAGATGAGCATGCACATACGGAACATGTTTCAATGCGCCTGGTCGGGCCTGCTGAGCAGACAACCCATTGGCCAATGGAAGTGAAAGCTGCCCGCATGACACGCAGAGTACCTGGCAAAACATCCCTGGGAGTATACCCAACCCAGCGCCAAAGAGGCGCAGAGCACCCTTGCCTAGGATGCTTCACTCCAGCGCAGGCGAGTCATGCACTTCCGAAATACATCCTTCGAAGTACTTCGTAGCTGGCAACAGCGGACAGGTGCACAACACAGTCACATTTTTTCTGCCAAGTGCCCTGCCAGTTCGCAGTAGCATGGCTGAGCCGCCATGTTCGCTTCGCCAACTACTTCAAGAAGTACTTGAAGTATACTCTATACGAAGTACAACAGGTAACAGGCTGCCAGCGGCGGCGCCGGGGCGGCAGCAGCCAGCCACACCCGCCTTGCGCCGCTCCGCATTCAGCGTGGCCATGAGGTTCCGGCGCAGTATGTTGTGGTTCAGCATGGCTGAGCCACCATTTCAGCTTTGCCACCTACTTCAACAACCACTTGAAGCATTCAACAGGTACACAGGCTGCCGCGGCAGCAGCCGCCACCCACACCGACCTTGCGCCGCTCCGCGTTGAGTGTGGCCATCAGGTTGCGGCGCAGTATGTTGTGGTTCTCGTGAGTGAGCGCGAGCTTCTCGCCGTGCGTCTCCTCGATCGCGGCGATGACCGACTGCTGGCGCTCCACCATCTGCTCGAGACGCGACTTGCCGCCCGCCCACGCGCTGCTCACGATGGCCGCCTCGATGTGGTCGCGCCAGTGCCCCTCCGCGGCGCGCTCCATCTCCGCCGCCTTGTTCTCCATTTCCTGTGCGGCAATGGCGGCGGCAGCGGTGGCGGCGGCGGCGGCGGTGGCAACGTATGCACCAGCAGCAGACGCCAGAACAGCGGTGGCGGAGGCGGCAAGGGCGGCAGCGGCGGTGGCGGTGGCGGCGGCAGCGGTGGCGGCGGCGCATGCAGCAGCAACATAAGTCAGAACAGCGGTGTGGCGGCAGCAATAGCAGCGGCGGCGGCGCATACAATTGCACCAGCATACACCACAACAAGAGCGCGGCGGCAGCATGTCGTGGTGGTGGCAGCGGCAGTGGCGGCGGCGCTCGCAGCGGCACCAGACACCACAACGGGAAGCGCGGGCGGCCACGCCTAGTATGTAACGAAGGCCAGTGAAGGCGTCAGGCATGCGAGGCTGACAGCTAGAATGGCATCCCGTGGCAGCAAATGTGGGGATTCCACGCCTGTGAGAGACAACGGGAGGGTTGAGCCCGGTCACTACGGCCGGTGGCGCACCAGCTTCATGCCCGCTTAACTACAGCTGGCTGCACAAGCACTGAAAGGCTCCGTTCTTTGCAAACGCGTCTCCCCCTGTCACAGCCTGCCGCCGTGGCAAGCGCAAGGGTGGACACACAGGTGTCGTCCCCGGGGTAGCACGCACGTACAGCGCACTCACACCCCTGATAGCCTGCGGCAAAGAGTAAAATCTTGGGGCCAGACTGCGCCTCCCGCAAGCGAGGCACCGCTCGCACTGCCCTAGCCCACAGCGGAGCGGCGCGCAGTCTTCTGCGCGCACAGCTCTTCTCGTGCAGCGACGCCCACAGGCGCAAACCGCCCGCCCCACCACACACCACTACCCCACAACCCAACACTCCTCTCAGCACGCCACGCCGCGCCGCGCACACACGCAGCTCCGCATAGCCGCAGCCAACGCGTCACCAGCGCCGCATGTCCTGCCCGCGTGGGTAACGTAGCAGCAAAAATGGTAGCACGAAAAATCTAAAATCAAACTGACCACTCACATCCGCCTCCTGCTGGCGGCCGGTCGCGCTCAGGCGCTGCGCGTTCTGGCGCAGGCGGATGACGTCGCGCGTGGGCTTGCGCGTGCTGTAGCTGGAGCTCTTGTTGTGGCGGCACAGGTACCCGTTGGGGCACGTGCACGAGGAGATGCCGCCCGTCGCGCGCGTCGCCGTCTCGCCAACGAGCGTGTCGTACTGCTTCTTCTGCTTGGCGCGCGTCTGCGTGGCGGCGGCGGCAGCGCGGTACGCACACGCAGCAGGGCAGCCAAGGGCTCTGTCAGCGCAGCAGGAGGGCGCCCCGAGGGGGCTGGTACAAAGGGGCAGCTCGTGAGTGTTGGAGGGGCGCACTTCCGTTTTCCAAGCAGCCGAAGCTCATATCACGTGGCGGTGGCTGCACGGTACACTCGCGCGGCAGGGAAGCCAAGGCTGTGTGTCAGTGTGACGGGAGTTTGTTGCCTGCGAAACCGTCTGAGTGCCCGGAGGAGCGAACGCGCTCAGCCGGAGGCATAGTGTGTCGCTGCACCGTGTGCACGTCTGCGGGCGCAGGCCTGGGCACACGGCAACCAGGCCGCACACGGGAAGGCTGGAGGAGCAGCTCGGCCCGCACCGCAGTGCCAGACAGCTCAGCCAGAACCCACTGTGTCAGACATGCTACCGCTGCTCTGCACTTCTTGCCCACCACACGCCGCCGGCTCCTGCCGCTGGCGTGCACCCGTCGTCGCGCGCGCTCGCCTGTGCCCCCAAGCATGGCGTGAGACGCACGCACGCTGTGTCCTGCTGAGCAAGCAAGCGACGCCAGGCACTCAAGGTGCGGGCGGCGCACTGCCAAGTCCACTGACGGCTGGCCGCTGCCAGCGCGCACGTGCACGCGTGGCGCTGCAGCTCTGCTCTTCCCCTGCAGCTGTGCGCTGCCGCAAGGCAGCGTGCGCGCAAAAAGGGAACCGTGGCCGCAGCATGCGCCTTGGCCCTTTAGCCCCCTTTAGCCGCCTTTGACCAAAGGTTAAACGCGGTCCGCGTTTAGCCGCCTTTGACCAGAGGTTAAAGACGGTCCGCCTTTAGCCGCCCTTGACAAGAAGTTAAAGACGGTCCGCCTGTAAGCCGCCTTTGACCAGAGTTTAAGACGGTTCGCCTTTAGCCGCCTTGACCAGAGCTGAAACGCACACGGCCCCCCACCTTATCTAGCTCCGCGGTCTGCCGCGCGAGCAGCGCGCGCAGCTCCTCCGCGAGGCGGTTCTCCAGCGCCGTGATGCGGCGCTTGTGCGCGAGGTTGAGGCCCGCGAGTTTGTGCGCGAGGACGGCGCTCTCCTTGGCCTCGCGCTCTGTCTTGAGCCTCTGCCGCTCCGCGTCGATCCTGTTGTCTATGTCCTTGAGCTGGCGGTGGGGAAGGGCGGCGACGGAGGCGGCGGCGGCGGAGGCGGCGGCGGGGGCAGTGGCGGCAGCGGCAGTGGTGGCAGCGGCGGCAGTGGCGGCAGCGGTAGCGGCGCGGGGGCGGAGCAGTTGCAGCAGCAGGGTGGCGGACACCACGGCGGTGGCGGCGGTGGTGGGGCAGTGGCAGTGGCAGCAGCAGTGGTCAGTGCCGTGGGGTCATCAAATTTGGCAGGTGTACATTTTTCCACAGATGATGTATTCGCATGTGGTCTCAGCCTGGGGCCTTTGTGTGGTAATGTCCATGTCTGAGCACAATGCCGGTTGGTGCACGCCCGGTTATCCCAGTAGTGCAAAATGACATGCTCATTCTGTTATGGCGGCAACAAGCTGTGGCGAGCAACTGGCTGCGAAAGACCACAATCCAGAAGACTATACATACATACATAGCTCCTCAGGCACCAATCAACGGTGCTGGCTCCATTACCGGTGCTGCTCTTAGCGGGCATCAAACAAACGGCTCCTGGCATTCGCATAGGCGCATAACAGGTGCGCACCGGGCTGCGCTACCTCCCTACAATGGTTGCCTGTACATCAGCAGCACTGGGACGGTGGTGCGCCGTGCGCACTGCCGCCAGCGCCACAAACGGGCGCGTGCAAAGGGCAGCCAGTACACTGTAATTTGTAGCTGGCGTCAGTGCGGCATCCGTAGCTGAGGCGCAGACACCCCGTTGCCGTGCACGCAATGTGATTAGCCAGCCGTGCCGGCTTTGAGCGCTCCCACCTCCCCTCATCCCCTGGAAGTGATGCAGTGTACTTCTTGGGCAGGAACCGCGTATGCGTGCGCGATGCCCTACGTTACACATGGCACATATGTTATGATACATGCCGGTCATTGTTTTAGTGCTCACAGCGAGTCTATCCAGCTGCGCTGCATGCCTGTGGCTGCAACTGCAGCGGCGGCATACCACTGCATAGCCGCCGTCCGCCATGGGGCTTTCAGAAAACCTCTGTGCATACTGAGCTTGCAAATGAAGGAGAGCATGCCTCACCTTCTGTGGCGTGCCCGTTCTGCGTCCTGTGAAGGTGACACGGCACAGCCGGTGTATGCCCCCAGCTTCTAGTGCAAAGTTATGCTGCGGGGGCTCTGAGCTAAAATTTGCCACGGACAAATATTTGTTGAATCTTTGTGGCAGTTGCGAAACGTGCGTCCCTGAGGGCGCACCCGCAAACCCATCTCCTTAACAAGCCATGGTGCACTTCCATGCAAGTGAGCAAACACAGCAGCTGGCGTGAGGTGTGCATGGTGGTGAGTGCAGGCTCCTGTGTCGCCACATACAGACATCTATGCAACTGAAGGCCTACACACTAACACAAGCTACAGGTAAAAGCAGCGACTGAAGTAGTATGTGTACAGTAGTTCGTAAGTATGTATGTACTGTACTGAGAGCTGTGTACATAGGTCGAGAGGCGTGCGGGGGCGTCCGTGTGGGCAGCCCTTCCCGCCATAGGATACACCACCGTCTGGAGCCCCCACCTCACAACATCCAGACACGCGTGCGGGGGGGTGCACCCCCGCGCCACCCACCTTTTCGGAGAAGCCCATCCTGCTCATGGCGAGCCTCTCCAGCTGCAGCTCCTGCAGGTCCATGGCCCCCAGCACCTCCGCCCGCGTCTTCCTCCTCTTCTTTCCGCTCTTCTCCTCCTTCTTCTTGAGCATCTGCTTGTTCTTGACGACGGCGTTGATGATGATGTTGCGGGTCACCTTGGACAGGATGTCTGACTCCGAGCCCTTCTTGGGCTTTCCCCCCCCCCCCTCCCCGCCCCCCCCCGCTGCGGTGGGGGCGGAGGTGGGCCGCCCCACCCCCGGCCTCTTGCCAGCGTTGCTGCTGGCGTAGGCGGGGGGGTGGGGCTGCCGCAGCATGGTGGGCCCCGTCGCCATGGCCACCTACTGCTGTGGCATGTGCGGCGGTGTGTCGACGTTTCGCGTCAGGAGGAGTGTGGCGGCCGCTGCTGCTGCCGTGCTGCCGGCGGCCAAGCGCTGCTGCTGCAGCAGCGGCAGGGAAGGTGTCAGCGTACCTCCTACCCACCTCAGCCTGCGTGTGTGGGGGGGGGTGCGCAACGGAGGTGCAGTGGCCAAGCAGGGAGTCAACGAACAGGCGAAACGGGCGTGAAACTGTGGGTGATGATCAGACCAGTAAGTGCTCAGCAGACCGTCAAGGGGACCACGCACGTGGTCGATAGGGTTGCGACGAAACGTATATGAGAGAGCCATATACGCTGTATACGGTCCGTATATACGGCGTACATGGCTAACGCTGAGAAAACTAGTGATACCAACAGCTTGGCACAGGCGTGTAGGAGTGATGTCTGGTGCTCAGTGCTGGTAGCTGGCCCATGGAAGTGAACTATGGGCGTATATACGGACTGTATAAAGCGTATATGGCTCGCTCATATACGTTTCGTCGCATCCCTAGTGGTCGACCGTCACGTGAGGCCAAGGCAAAAAATGAGTGCTTCGTGGTGTGAAAGTACATCATGTCAACGTTCTCTACGTTGTTATTGACAGGAACAGCACTTGCACTCAACGTCCAGCTGTATCTGCGACGGCAAAAAAACGGTGGCCATGACCACTTGGCACCATGGCCATGTCACCCATGTCACCCAAGATGCCAAAATAGGCACCTCTGTCAAGCCACCATGGCACCGCGCACTGTGCCTGGTGTTGGCACGGGCACCAGATAAGTACCAGGTGTGCATGTACATGCGATCATGCTTCATGCGAGCGTGGCCCAGGCCAACGTGCACCCCCGGGATGCATGTGACGCTCTCACGCATGTAAACCCTCGCGGTGCCTGAACGAAGCAAGGTCTTGGTGTGGCAACCACAGCAAACAGCGCATCCTGCGGCTGTACCACAGTGTGCCCTTCGGCGGCCCTGCTGCTGCATGGCGGCTGCACATGCCCGCAAAGGCCTTCTGATCTCTGCTGTTCTTGGGGCACAGCGCTTCACCACTCTGTGGGGGTCGCCCTGCCGTCGGCGGGTGCTCAGCGCTCCGCGCGTTCATGTCACAGCTTACGCCACCGCACCAGCAACACCGTTCCGAACCTGCAGCATGACGGCGGTGCTGTGGACCGCACCTGCCGTCTGCACGCACAGTGTGCGCGCACTTGATGGCGCACATGCGCCTTGTCCACGCCTCACACGGAACCGGCATTGCCTTTGTGGCATGTCACAGCTTGCGCAAGTGCCGGCCGCAGGCGCCGCAGCTGTGCCGCAGCCCGTGTTGGCGCGCGCGGCCGCAGCCCGTCTTGGCGCCGCCACTGCGGCCGTGCAGCCCTGCCGCAGCAGCGCTTCCCGCCTGCTGCACCGGCAGCGGCGGGTGCAGCGGCGGCGGAAAGTCCAGTCCAGGGCGGGGGTGCCCCCGTCCGACTAGTACCCTGGGACCGTGCCAAACGTATAGCCCGGCCAGCGCCGCCACGCGCCCAGCAGCTGGAATGTGGCATACGCGCCTGGCAAAAACGCTGGTGCGGCAAGGCGCGGCACGGCCAGGGACAGACATACAGATGGTGAGCAACGGCGGGCAGCGGCAACAGGCAGTGTGGAAGGTGGTGAGCTGCGCCTCCGGCACCCTCTCGCGTAGTGATGGGTCACAGCGTATAATTTTTGCATTGAACGCCGCATAACGTATGTAAAAACGCCGTATAACGTATGCAGATGAACATACTTATAAATACGGCAAACACGCCATATATCGCGTTGTTGGGCGTAGAAGTATGTAGGAATACGCCGTATTTTGTATAACGTATAAAATATGTTATACGCCGTGGCCCATCACTACTCTTCCGTCAGTGATTTCGGGAGGCGGGGCGGAGAGGGAGGGGGGGCTGGGGGGGGTGCGTGGCAGTGGCACGGACAACTTGCAGGCGTTCCTGCATGAGGGATTCTCGCCTGTGATGCAACCAGCATGTGGTGCCATCAACTGCCAGTGGTGGTAATGCCGTGCATGCCAGCAACGACACGCCATGGCGTGTGTGCGCAGCAGCAGGAGCGTACCTAGCAGGCCGATGATGCCAAAGGCGGCGCCGGCCGTTTTGCTGTGGCGGAAAAACACGATGGAGGTCGCCAGCAGCGCCAGCCCTCCCACCAGGAAGCAGAGCGCCGATGCAACGGTGCGCAAGGGCACGTGGTAGGCGTCCCACCCCACCTCGTAATCCAGCTCCTGCAGTGGCAGGCAGTCGTGTGCGGTTCAACATGCTTTTGTGAGTGCTCTACAAAAAAGCATGCAGGTATGCATGCATGCCTGCATGCGGTCCATTATGTTGTGGGTGCCGGGGGGTGCAGGCATGAGGTACTTTTGCCGCTGTTTTTGCCATGGGACAGGCTTGTTGCCGACGTGTGAGTGTGATGTTAAGCACAGGGTCATGATGCATCCAACAGCATGGCACCCTTCCCGAATGCGACACTCTGAGGTGCGCATGGTACAGTAGCTCTGCCCGGCATGGCCAATGGACAGTGTAAGCCTGCCAATTTCAAGGCTGGCGTGATGTCATCAAACGGTTGCCTAGACGCCCTTGGGGCCATTGCATTTTTTGACCGAGCACTGCAAAAACAGATGACACCATGATGCCGTCAGCAGCAGCAGCAGCTCAGGTCTGCGTGCTGTCATAAACACACCGTCACGCTCCCCTGCGTTTGTTGTTGAAGTGCACAGTAGGCGACCACAGGAATACCGCGCACTGGCAGTTGTGCTGCAGCGGACTGGCACACGACAAGGCAGAACGCCATCAAATCCTGCTCGTGCAACGTAACTGCTGTGGCACTGCTGCTACATAGCAGCACCAGAGGCGTTGGGCCCGCTGCGAGAGAGCGTTCGCATCAAGATCGGCGTTTGTTCCCCGAGTTTTTGAACACTTACCGTAGCAGGCAGGATGAACTCGCTGAGCTCCAGGGAAGCATCTGACTGACCCAGCAGCGCCTTATCCAGCATGCCAGCCATGATTCGCCAAACACCCCTGCACTGCTGTCGTCCCTTGCTTGCAACGCTGCTGCAAAACGCTGCTGGACTCAAACTGCAACTCTACGCCTTGGCCTGCTGAGCAAGTGGAGAAAGTATGTGCTGAGCTCATTGGCGGGGGCATGCGCACGTGTGCATGCATATACACAAAAAGAGGGTCCCACCAGCACCAGCAGCATGCCTAGGCATTGGCCACGTTGGCGAGGAGATGACTTCAGAAACCCTCGACACCTCGCAGTTTCACCCACCATGAATGATACAGGCGCGAATTCGAAGTGCGGCAACTGAATGAACATTGCTGATGACTTGTGGCCATGGCAGCTTGCTAGCACGTAGCCGGATGGTGCATGTGCGTTGGCGCGTGCACGCGGCTGTTTTCTGCAAGGTAGGCGCACGTCCACAGCTTGGTGTGACTTCACAACATCATGGTACATGGCATGCCATGGCGCCAGTGGGCGCAAATAATGTGGCAACACAGGGTAGTACCAAAATTACCACTGAAGCATGATGACAGCGGTCATGTGCTTCGCTGCCACAGAACCAGGCATGCCGCGCAAGCCACAGGCGTGGTCCTGAAGGGCAAAGACACAGCCTGCACTGTGCGCTGCACGTCAGCCAGCACAGGAGACGGAAAGCGGGACCTGAGCCGCATGCAGGGCCGAAGTGCATCAACAAGCAACAGGAGCATTGGCTTCAGTACACCTGCTCGCATGGTGCACCATACACATACTATGTAATATACAGTGCCATCCAGTCCAGGCAGCGGCACAGGTGGTAGGGCGCAGGGGCAGAGTGCACGGCAGCGCCCAGGGGCAGAGCGCGCCGCCGCGCGCGCACAGCGCAGCGCAGCAGACCCCCCCCCCCCCCCCCCCCCCCCCCCCCCCCCCCCCCCCCCCTTCCACGCTGCCGCACGCACACACGGCGTCACGGCTGGAACTGCGGCGGCGGGTTAAGCGGCGTGTCCATGGTGTTCCACGGCAGCAGCGAGCGCCAGAGCAGCTCGGCGAGGGGCGCGTGCGGGTCCAGGTTGCCGCGCCCGCCGCCGTGCGCCGCCTGCTGCGCCGCCATCATCGCCGCCATCTGCCCGTGCTGCCGCAGCTGCGCGTCGAGCGCCG
>JAULBY010054949.1:0-11239 GCA_032358315.1 Ophiocytium majus
TCACCGCTCAACTCCAGCTCCAAGCAAGCACGACAGGACCATTTGACGCAGCAGCAGGACAAGCCTCTGGCAGGGCCACAAAGTACCGTGAGCAGGCGAGCAGGCTGTTGTGTGTTTAAAAAAGAAAAGTCTGGTTGTGAAGTTGTGGGGGAGGTAGAGGAACACATGTGTGTAAAAAGCACAAGTAAATGCGGGTAGTGACACCATGGTATACTTACAAGCACATCTCCTGATGTACTGTAGCAAGTATTTACCATATACTTCTAGTAGTACATGTGAACATACATTTCAAGTACAAACTTCAAGTAGGTATGAGTAGCCAATGAGATAGGTTCAGCAAAAAAATGCTCTTATTTGCATCCTCTATATATACACCCAACACAAGCAAAAGCTGCCCAAACAAGTGCTTACGCAGCAATTCTTTTTGTATCTGTGATAACGCAGTTGAATGTCGACGGGCTCCATCTAACTTTCAAGTCGTTGGGGCATGTGTAGAAGCGTAACAAGCCATATGTAGTAAATGTACACCTGTTAGGTACTACCTATACATATACTAGTCGTAAATATACGCCCATGTATCGGTAATATGTGTGTACACACTGGTGTACATACATGTACGCACTACATTTATACATATTTACTGCATGTACCTTCGATGTGTATGTGAACTATACTTCAAGTAGAATGTACTACTGAAGTATACGGTAAGGTGATGTTACTCTGATTTTTCAGCATGCCTGCTTGTGCCCGCGTAACCTTGACATTTACTGTTTCATTTCTTGTACTACTGTAGTAAGTTTAAAATACCGGTAGTGAATGTAGGTGCACCATTTTACATAGGCAGGTTAGTGAAGGATTCTCTGGCGGAGAAAAGATTACGGTCTTTGATGCTTCGAGTACATCTAAAAACAGGCGTATGAACTATAGCTTAAAAAAAAGGTACTGAAACAGGAGCATAAATTATAAACTTTAAAAGGAACATGAATACCAGCACATTTAAAAAAACAATCGGCAATGTCCATCAAAATGACATGTTCCATTGAAAGCAAACCGCTTTCCAACTACAAAAAATAAGAATAATCTAACAGAATAAAAATCTGCTAGTAGTATTACTCAAGTCTTTGGACTGCTAAGGTGAAAAAGAAAACCAAGCCTGACCCGCCCACTGCAAACGAATGCTCGCTACATGTGTGGACTAGGCTTGGTGGCCAATGCCTATCCAGTTGAGCTGGGCACACAACACAATAATGTTCTGCCCGGTACAGTTTTTCTTAACGCACATTAATTTACGGGTTGAAAAGATTCACAGGTGTGCCTCCGATAACAAACAGTAATGCGCGGAGTTCATGACTGTCCAAGAGGTGCGCCTCAGGCAGCAGCAGTACGCACTGGGTGTGCCGCATACCGGACGGCCATGCGAACGCACGCGTGCGAGCTGGGCACCTGGCTGCGGGACACAATGCCATACTCACTGCCATACGCATGCCACCTGCCAATGCCATACTCACTGCCATGCGAATGCCACCTGCCAATGCCATACTCACTGCCATACCACACGCCACCTGCCAATGCCATACTCACTGCCATACCGCATGCCACCTGCCAATGCCAAACTCACTGCCATACCGCATGCCACCTGCCAATGCCATACTCACTGCCATGCGCATGCCACCTGCTGCTGCCTGCGCCCGTGCAGGTGCGGGTGCCCCATCTGCCCTGACTGCGGCCCCGGGAGCCCCTGTGAGCACTGCACGGGCCGCTGCGTCGTGTGTGCAGGACTGGTGCCGCCCGGCGGCAAGCCTGTGCCGCAGCAAGAGCCCCTGCCGTGAGGGCGCTTTGCAATGCCAATGGCTGTTTGTACTGTGTTTGGGGCATCAGCAGCGGTGCAGTGGTGTGGAGCCCCGTTGTGGCATGGCCGTGGTGTGTTGTTTGGGGCATCAGCATCGGTGCCGTGGTGTGTTGGTGCTACGTCAGAGTGTGTTGTTGCTCGCTGTGTGTTGTCAGTGGACTTGGCGGCCCTGCGCCACCCGGTTCGAAAGTTGCACCGTCTTCCGCCTCACACAGTCTGTGCGGGTGCCAGGCTGCAGGGTGTGTGTGTTCAACAGCTGAGATGCAGCCGGGCAGCTGCAGTGACAGCTGCTGGGACCGGCATGGCCGCATTACCGCACCTACACCCACAACTACTTCAAATAGTATGTGCCATAACCAAATGATGTAGTGTACACGTGACTTCAAGGACGCACCCACACAACTGCCATGTGCCATTTCGTGTGCTTCGTTTCCTGCTGTGCAGAGTACTCTACACACACGTAGAGGCATGTAGGGTGGGTCATTGCATGCGACATCCAGCTGCGCACGTGCGTACCCATGCTTTGTTTTTACGCCACGACGCCTCTCATGGCCTTTTACGCCACGACGCCTCTCATGGCCGCCATGACCAACAAAAATGAGGTGAACTTTGATGTACACCACCTATACGCAATGCTGTGCAATGCGCATATCTGGTGTTTGAATCAGGAAACACAGTATTTCCAGTGGCGCACATGTGTAGCCCACGAGTGTTCTGACCGGTGGATGTAGGGCGGGGGCACAGGATTATTACTACAGAGCGGGCTTTGGCCTGGCCCACCCACGACGATATCTGGGCTTACTGCAGCAATCGTTTTTGCACGTTTTTCAAAAAATACGGCAGAGTACAGACATGCATGGGGAGCCATGGCAGCATGGGCAGTGCAGCACATTTTTACTGTGACAGCAGGCTCTCGAACGCACGCCATGGTGATACAGACACAGCAGAATGTGGCACTGTAATTGTGCACCAGCATGTTAGCTGTCACATGCTGTGACGCCAGATGGTGCACATCAGGCACGCACAAAACTTCATCCTGTCATTGCTACCCCTCCTTTTCAGTACTTTGGTAGGAAGTACTTCACGCATGTACATGCGGTTGCTGCAGAACGCGCAGTAACACTTAGCACCTGCACATGGATTTGTGCCAACAAAAAGATAAAGCTGGCAATGCTCAGTACTCTAAGGGAAGCCTGGCATGGGGCAGCTGTACGTCCTGTGGCACACACTGTCCCATCGGCCGCTGACGTTGATCATGTGGTCTTCTGCCACCTGCCGGTGGCATTGTGCGCACTGGCACTACGTGGACTTGCGACAGCAGTCTCAGGTGCAGCAGCGGGGGTGACTGCCAGGGCGGCAACAGTGTCAGCCAAGCAAGAATAGCTCTAATTCCAAACATTGGTGTTGTGTCTAAAGATGTTTTTTTTGCTGCTCAACCACACACGCGTGTACACGCGCGGGGCACACAGTAAGTAAGATGGATAATAGTGTGGTAGCGTGGGTAGCAGCAGGCATGTATCTAATAGCCACCAAGAGAAGCAGCAGCAGTCATCCCAACCACCACCGCACCATCACCAGCAGAGCCTCGCACCCATGAACTGGAGCACAATTTACCTGTACGCTATAGCTCAGACTTTGTTGTACCTTGTGTGTACAGCAACCATGTGGTCTCTGACAGGCCTGCAGATGCAGTACTGAAACAAATTACAGCACTACTTCATAGAGCACGCGGTCAAGGGTCAACCGCAGATGCACAACACCAGAGCTGCCACGGGACGCACCGAGAATCACACAGTGCACTTGACGCATCAAGTTTGACATGCGGCAAAAACACAACTTCCGTCATGTGCAATCTCAGACTGTAAATACAACAAGACATCACGCAATGCAACCACACACGCGGTGCAGCACGCCAGATGCAGCAGAGCTTCCCCACGCCACTGGCATGCACCTCTCCAGATTTTTGGTGTCACGGTAGCATGTCAATTTAAACTTGGCAACTTCGTCTCGTTTTCGGCACCCTGAATTTGTTTTGTTTCCATCTAAGGAAAGTCAAGAACGTCACGCACTCCGAGGCAGCACACCGTTGTCAAACGTGCGCCACCTGCAGAGGGGCTGGCGCCGCGGTTCCACCGCCACCAACCAGCAGCGCGATGGCACGCTCCACGTCCGCGCCAGTCAACCCCGTTTCCATGCGCGTCGCGACCAGATGCGCAGTGAGCCCCGCCGCGGCAAAGCTGTCCGCGTGCTCATCATCAAGCATGACAAAGGCGGTCACCTCGGGGTGACCGGCCAGCCACGAGCGCACCTCCGCCCCCCGCCCCCCAGCCCCCTCCACAGGTGTGTCCCCCAGCACCGTCTGGGGGAAAATGCCGCGGGACGAGAGCGCGCTCAGCAGGAAGCCCCTCTGCAACTCGTAGCGGCGCCACGTGCTGCTGAGCACAAGCCGGGCACCCGTGCGCGTGAGCAGCGACGCCAGGGCGTCCACGCACACAGTTTCCAGGGGGAACTCCTGGCCCTGGGGGTCGAAGATGAGCGTGGGGTCCCCGTCCTCGTAGTCCATCAGCAGAGCCCGAGAGGTTGTGAGAACCCCATCCACGTCGAGGAACACCACGGACCCGCTGCACGTGGCTGCTGCGGCGGCTCCTCCAGGAGCTGCCTCCGTCGACGATGCCATGAGGTGGCGCGGGCTGCGATGCTGCGATGACACTCGCGACCTGGGGCAGGGCTGAGGACCTGCGGTACCTCCTGCCTTGCGCGTCGGTCTGGAGGCAACTACAGTTTCAGCCGTTTCATGCCGTTTCACCTCTGGGCAGGTGACCTGTGCTGCTGAGCGAGCTGCGCTGATGTGCCACGCCACGCCGCAAGAGGGGGGGGAAGAGTGCAGCCACGGTATTTCGCACTGCCACAGGTCATCTGCTGGCACTGGCCGCTGCCAACGGCATCGTGCGCGTGATGCTGCCAGCCCTGCTGTTCCCCTCGAGCTGCGCTCTGCCAAAGGAGTGAGAGCGAGCTCGAAGAGACAGCACTCCCCGGGGCTGCACCGTGCGCCGCTTTCGCCCTGGCCATTTAGCCGTCTTTGACCAGAGGTCAAAGACGGGCCCCATGCCGTTTCACCTCAGGGCACGTGACCTGTGCTGCTGAGCGAGCTGCGCTGATGTGCCACGCCACGCCCGCAACCACCGTGTGCAGCTAGTTCCTGATGCAACAGTGCAGCCACGGGGTGCCGCTCGTGCGGCATGTGGCATCACCATCCTGCTGCTGCCTGATAGAGCGCAATCCTCATCCTCCGCTGCTCTCGCGCTCCACCTGTTCACTAACTCAGTGCCACCTCAAGTAAGTACAACAGTACGGTAGGTGAACAACCTGGAGTTGATACGGTAGCTACAGTATGGCATGGTAGTTTGGGGGTTGAAGAGGCACTTGGCAGTCCGGGTGCAGTGTTCCACACCCCACCCCCTTCTTTATGGTGAAAACATGCATCAAATTACACTTGCGTACAGCACTGGCTGCCCAGAGGTGCCGGCCAGGGCCACCCGGAATGCCCTGCTATGCCACCAGCACGCACCTAAGACTGTGCCCTGTCAGCTATCATGTACCGTCCTCAAGTGGTACCCATTTTCCATGAGCCTATGCAGCGCCTTCTGTGTTGCCTCGCTAGTACTACCCGGGCGCACCAGCAGAATGCCCGTACACTTGGTACTGTAATAATTATTGCCATGCATGCGTCTTGTTGGTGCTAGTGAGACAAGCAGGCACCCCTGGTGGGCGCCTGGCTGGTCGTGGGCAGACAACAGCAGCAAGGCAACAGAGCACGCACTCTACCTGGCGGCGGTGCGGCAACAACGAATGGTATTACCTGGTTGCAAGCTGGATGTGTGGCTCAGCTCGGGGCCGTAGCGGCTGTGTCTCCCTTGTGTGTGTGTGCCAGGGCTTGCCTGGTGTTGGGAGGTGAGTGAGTGAAGCTGTGTCTCTGGCGCACGCCTGGCCTCTGGCCTAGGCGCGTTGCTCAGCAGACCACGGTCACGAAACAGCTACTATGCACCGCCGTGTCGCTAGTTCAGGGGGGCACTGAGCCACAAGTCCTGCGGCATGCCCATCGAACCACAAAAATGACTGATTGCGTCTGTGCCTATAGTGACTCGTCGGACTCTACTTCGCCTAATTGAAGTAAGCACGATTACGAGCGTGGCAGCACCAGCATGCAGCGGCCGAAGAGCGGGCAGGCAAAATGAAGACACACACGCAGGCACCATCCCACAGGCGTCCAAGCGCCACCGGTGGCACCAAGGGCATCAACTTGCTCACCATGGATGCATCATAAAAGTCCGGTGCAGCCAGAGGTGGAAGGTATGCGAATCATGCTGTTGTTCTGGTAGGTGTACATTTGTGGTATGTGGTGCCATAAGTTGTGTCCCACTGCCAAAAAGCTGGGGCGCATGCTGCTGAGCTTGGCCAATTTTGCAACCGCCCCAATGGTGGCACGGCCATTCTAGCAGACTTCCAACACCACACTCACATCATAAGCCCGCCAACATGGCAGCCTACAAAGAAGGCTCGGCTCGTGCTACCGCAAGCGGGCCCGGTGCTTGGTCCAGCCCACTCACAAGCCCTCATCTATACTTGCCATGGTACAACCTTGTCTGCCGCCTCTGCTTTGTATACAGGGTTGTGGTCCACCACAACCGCAGTGACCGCACTTGAGCAGTTGCGCAACATGCCGCACTGTGTTCCACAAAACTCTGCACAGTTATTACAGCAACCGCCACTGCACACGTGCGCCGCACGCACATGTGCTCAGGCAAAGGCACCCGACTGCACGGTGCGGCCGTTGATGGGCTGCAGGGGGCGCGCAGTGGAGCCGTCCTCGTCTAGGATGGGCCCAAGAATGGCGCGCAGGCTGCCCAGGAAGGCGTTCAGCTGCTCCTGGGACACCTTCACTGGCGTGCTCATCACCTTCCACCTGTGAACATGCAACGGCAGCCAAGATAGAAGAGCGGGTATAATGTGAGGCGGTCGGAGAAGGTGGTATCGTGCGTTCAGCGGCTGCAAACGACAGTGCTGGTGGGTGCAGTTACGCTGCAGCACTCTGACATACAGATGGCTTAAGGTGAGATATGCAGGTGCTAGGTACACTGCACGAGAAAAAACATACTTTCATTACAACACCACACAACAAAGACTAAAAGGCACGTGCTGGTGGCTTTGTGACACACCCACTGGTGCAGAACATCACAGTCCCATGCCTACGGAAGTTCAATTCAGGTTTAAAAGAAGCGGCAGGGGACGGAACACTAAGGCACATACAAGTTGCAGCAGCCTTTTGCACACAGCTGCCACTTACATGACAGTCTCAGAGCATGGCGGCGCAGTGAGCGATCCCTCGTACGAGTAGTACTGCTTGTCGCCGGGAAGAAGCTTGTAGGCATCCGCAATGGCAGAGTGGTCCCCTGAAGGGGCAGCAGGAGTGGAGCCCTTGGCCTCTGCGACAGCCTCGTTCATGATGGACCAGTACTTGTACACCTGCTCGCAGCGGCAGCGGTGGCATCACCATTAGCGTCAGCAGTAGGCCCAACGGCATGGGAGTATTTACACGAAAGAAAGAGGTACAAGCATGACAGCGTCTCCATGCCACACATGATACTGCAGACGCACACATGAAGTACATGCTCACGAAAACGCCACATCCTGTGCTGTGACTGCGATATTCAAGACTTGACGTCTCACCTCTACATTGGCGCTTGCGTCAGGCGCCACTTCCAGGATGACAGCAATGACGAGTAGGTCCGTCTCGTCATCCTCATTGGCGTGCACCAGGTGCAGCTCCGCATCGCCCAGATAACCGTCGATAGCGTGCTCCGCGTGGGCATGCAGATGCAACTGCACGGACGGGCAGCAGAGGGCAGCACCATGGCACCATGTTGTGAGCAGGTGGGCGCGTATGGCATGTTGGCGGTCCGTCAACAAGGCGTGTGCGTTGGTGCCTCTGAACCTGTGGACGATACCAAAATGTGCACAGCTTGCGCATGGCTGACCACAGTAAATGCGAGAATGGTCCAGTGCTGTGCAGGCCGCGGCACACACACTGCACAGTGAATATGTGAGACAACAAACGACCAACATGCTGGGGTGCAAGGCATCACAATATGGCGCCTTACCTGGTTGAGTTTGTAAGTCGAGACAGCCTCTCCTTCGTGCAGCTGCAGTGCGTGCGAAGCCGGCAACACAGCAACGCGATGCACTTGGTCAGAGGTTATGGTGCATACATGCTGCATGCAGGGGCTAGGCAAACCAGCAAGTTAGCATTGAAAAAGGAGCTGGGTACACGCCAGAGGCTATACCTTCACCCTTTTGCTGGCACGTGCAACACCAGCACAGGCGAGTAAGCAACTCGACTAGTGTATCCAGCTTTGTCGCACAGGCAACAGAAACGGCGATTCAAGTGCCCATCGTTATGAGTGCTGACGTGTCCACAAGTACTATCAACAGGCATTCTGTGGCACACTTGTGGGGACCAATGCTGCGTGTGTCCTCCTGCATCTTCCATTATCACCTTCAGGGTCGGGGCAACAGCACAGCCTTCGTAGCCGAGCTCCACCGAGTGGGCAATGTCTGGGGTGAGAGAAGAGAAAGAGCACGAGCCGCCCTCCATCTCCCACATGGCACTCGCAGCAGGTGCACCTCCCATCTCGCTACCACTGCCATGGCCCATTTGGCTGTACCCGCCATACTGCTGCACGGCACTCTTGACAATGTTGATGGGGCTCTGCCTCTGCCCCGCGCATGCTGCGTACTTCGGGTGTGTGTGCCAGTCATCGGGCGCCACCACCTCGTACTCTCCGCCGTAGCAGACGGGGTTGTAGGTCCAGTCGATGTTGTCTGGCGTGTGAGATGTGGAGCACAAGGTGGCTGGGTCCCCGGCGGCGTACTGTGCGCGCCGCGTCAGCATCTGCGCAGGGACAGAGGCGGCAGCACATGTGTGCACAACATGTCAGCCGCCAGCAGGCATTGCCAATGGTGTGCTTGCGTCATGCCCTTGCCAAAACTGAACCAAAGGCTGTGTTAATTTTTTGGGGCTGCTAGTCATCTAGTGATCGGACAACATTGTGGCACTTGCTGTATGCTTATAAATATACTTCGGAAGTACTTCTCAAGTACTACGTAGTATATATGCGCGAGTCAAGCACAAACTGTCGAGTACTGCATGACAATGCAAGGCACCCGCCTTGCAGGTCGCTTGACACAGGCTGCCGACGTGACCACGCTCACAGCCAGGTGCACCTTCATGATTCATATGAGTCAATATGTGTCTCAGCCCTGGGCTACGCCAGTTGAAAATCGTGCCCGACCTGGCGCATTCCCTCCCGAGTCGCAGCAGAAAACATGGTGCTGACGGTCACGGGACCCCATAAACCAAGCTGCCGGGTTTGCTGACTACGTGCACAGTTGTTGCAGCGTCTGGCGCGTACCTGGCTCAGCTTGCTCGCCTGAGCAGCGTTCACCCCGTGGGTGCCCGCAGCAGCCAGCAAAAATGCGCAGGTGGCGGCGGCAGCAGCGAGGGTCATGTTCTCCGGCGCTTGGTCCAGCACCTCGATGCAAGAATGTGCTGGTGTTGGCGTCCCTGGGTAGTAGTGTTGTCTCAGGTGTCTTGTGTGTGGTAGCTCGTGCTGTGAGCATGCCACACACACCCGCTAGCCGCGGCCTCTCTGAGAAGAAGCGCTCCCCCCCACCAAATTTACTGCGGAAGCGCAACAACCTAGGAAGGTTACGTTCTGTTCGTGTTTCTGTTTCTGGCCGCTCAAAAAAAGATTGGCCGCTTCTCAGAGAATCTCTCTGCGTGTGTTTTGGTGTGTGTGTTGGTGCCTGCCACGAAGCGCGGTGGCGCGGAGGCGATCCACCTCAACAACGGTGGTAGCTGGCCTGCCCCTTGCGCCGCCAAACCGACCGCCTCTCACATCAACATCAAAGCACGATTCCGACCCCACGTGCACAACTTGTGGGTGAAATAGGAAGGAAAGCTTTGGCGCTGTGTTGCCTTCCCTGACCGATGGGCGGGCTCGGGCGCGGCACCACAGCCCCAGGTACAGCAGCAGCAGGAGCAGCGGCAGCAAAATTGGCACGCGCGTACGCACACATTCTAGAAGCAGGGTGCATGCAAAGAAGTAGGCCTAGGAACACCTGCTGGCCTCGCTTTTTCTTCAGCTCTCAGCAGCCTGGCGCGCCGCCAAAATTCTGACAGAGTCTGACCATTTCATGTTGGCGCCGAAGTAAGCGAGTGGCAAGAGTGCCTGAGGCTAAGCGGACGCGCGGCGTGCACTCTCACACCCGCAACAGGCTCGCTCACACACGCTGCAGCAACCCCCCACCCAGGTGCTCAGCAACTCCACTCGCAGGAGCAGCAGCACCACCACAGCACCAGCCAGCCAGCTCTCCGACTCTCACCTCAATGGCTCCCATCACCAACGCTGCTCGCGTGGCTGGCATCGCCCTGGCAATAATCTCCCTGACCACCAGCGCTGCTCCTCTGCCCAAGAAATACCGCCAGCTGGCGGACGCCGATAGCGTGTCGTTTACTCTGGCCACGCGCCAGGAATTCAGGTGAGCGAGAAGTGGTCGTGTCCGAGGATGTCGTTTCGAAGGCTTGCAGCAGAGCAGCTTCAAGTTGGGCTGGCACCCTGTGCAGGTGTGGCAGGCCACACCCTGTGCAGGTGTGGCAGGCCACACCCTGTGCAGGTGAGGCAGGCCACAGCTTGCGAGCTTGATGCAACCTCTGTACACGTTGCGAATATGGCTGGCCACCGCTCATGCTGCAGCTTGAAAAACATGGCTACCGCAGTAGCACGAGTCGAGAAATCGAAGCTGCTGCAGTCACTGTGGCGTGCTGCATGATTCTCACCAGCTGCCGCAGACCGCATCCACCAGGCAAATCTTGGTTCTCCTCCTGCTCACTCATTTCATGTCGGCGCCCTTCTCTTGCACCACGGCTGCTCCAGGGCCCAGTTTGACGCACCAGAGTTCACCTTCGACCTGGACAACAGCACTGCTGCAACTGGCAATGGCGGTGGCAGCGTCCAGACGCTGAGCGCGGCTCAGCTGCCTTCGCTGTCAGGCGAGAAGGTGGCCATGGTCAAGCTGGTGCTTGAGGTACGCATGAATGAGTGATCATGTACATATACCACACATGAGACTTGCGTAGTGGCATACCTGTACATGTAGGCGTGCATGTCCTTGCCTGCCCTGCACTGCTACTGTAGCAATGTCTGCGGGAACTGCAGCACCAAGTGAGCCTGTGTGTGACCAGGCATGTGAAGTGCTGCTCAAGTATGAGCATGCAATGCTGTTCTGCTGCCGCGGTTGAGTCATTCCTGCAACTGTGGCATGCTGGGTCAC
>JAULBY010054960.1:0-11237 GCA_032358315.1 Ophiocytium majus
CCCCCCCCCCCCCCCCCCCCCCCCCCCCCCCCCCCCCCCCCCCCCCCGCCCCCCCATGCGCACAGATTGCGTGGATGCACATCAAGCTGATCCGTGGTTTTGTGGAGAGCGTGCTGCGCTACGGACTGCCCGTTGACTTCTCCACGCTGCTATTGGAAGTGCCCAAGGGCAAGGCGAGTCGCGAGCCGAGATGTGTGTAGCGATGAGTCACAGCGGTATGCCACCACCAGTGCGCGCTGCAGGTGTAGTGGTGCATTTTCAGTCCTTTCTCGTAGTGGCTGTTGCCTGTGAGCTAGCGAGGCTGCAACTCACTGCTATGGGAAGTGCCCGGGGGCGAGGTGAGTCGCTGGAGCTGGTACAACGTCCATTTTTCATGCTGTGTGCCTCAGTGGAAGGTTATATGTACTGTAGTATACTTCAGGGAGTATTACAAAGTATATGCACTGGCCTGGAAGAGCCTAACGGCAGTGTGAGTTGTGCAGTAAGATGCGTGTAGCGATGAGTGAGTCACAGCTTCTCATGTGGTGTGCCACCACCAGTCGCCCGTGCGCGCTGCAGGTTTAGTGCCTTGCAGTATCCAACAAACACAAGGTTGATCCAAGTTATTCATTATAACAAAGGACAGTACGGTCATTCGAACGTCTGATCAGATAAAAAAGCTTTAGGTCTATAAATGTTGAAAGGATTTTAATGTCGTTTCGAAAAACTTTAAGAAATGCCTGGCGATGAGGTAATTTCTTAGGAACTAGAATATTATTTACATTTGCATCTTCAGTCCTTCTGAGTTGGTGGCAGTGCATCTGACGCTGCAGGCGGTGGCCTGTTGCCTGCGAACCACTGAGGCCGTGCAAGCGTGCCGATTCATGAACACAAATCATGATCATGAAATGCTCTCACCTCCATCGAGCTGCGGCTGCAGAAGGACATAGGCACCAAAGCGGTGGACCCTGTGAACATGAACAATCCATGGACACATTTTATGATCATGAACTGCTCTCTGCCCTCCAGGAGGACATCCATGTATGTATACATAGTCATACATATAGAAGTACTACAGTAGTATATCACCAAGGCGCTGGAAAATAGAAAAAAAATCATGATCATGGACAATGTTCATGAACGCAATTAAAAACTCATGATCATGAACTGCTCTCTCCCCTGCAGGAGGAAATGGTCACCAAGGCGCTGGACCCGCTGTACACAGATGTGACGGCTTCGGGGCCACAGACTAAGGACGATCACGAGGACAAGGTATGCACACATACTTCAACTTCTACTTTTTGAAGTACATACCTACATGCATGGTGTTTCGGGAGCTGGGGGATGGGAGCAGATCCCCTGGGACATGGGGGCTGTAATCCGTTGGAGTAGTGCTCTGGCAACATGCCAGGCTTCCCTTAGAGTACTCAGCATTGCCAGCTTTTTCACTACCTGTCAAGTTTTCTGGTGACACGCACCGTGTGCAAAGGGCTTTCCGCGCCATAAGCGGGGTTTGATCAGAGTACATACCTACACATGCAGGTCAACGCTTTCAGTGCGTCCATGCGCATGACATGGCTGGCTGGCGCCGGAGCAGTCACCCGAGTCATTCACTCTTTCCTTTGAACTCAAGCAATGGGGAGGGACAGTTCGGAGCACACCAAAATTTAGTGTGGTTGCCCTGGGCAAGTACTCGGGCGGTAGACACAGTGGTGGACACCTACATCTGCTGCTGCACACGAACGACACCTCATGCAGACGGCCACACGCAGAGTTTGCTGGCGCCTGTTGGTGCTCATCACCAAGTGACGACCATGAATTCATGATCATGAATTCATTGCCTGTCCCCGCGCACGTGCAGCGACGCATGCGACTAACATCTGCTGATGCTCTGCACTGCCGCCGCCGCCGCTGCCGCCACCGCTACTGCTGTCTGCCGCCGCCGCTGCTGCTGCCGCTGCTGCTGCCGCAACTGCTGTCTGCTGCTGCTGCTGCTGCGCCTGCTGTCTCGCTGCTGCCGCCGCCGCATTTTTGTTCTGATTATATTTTTGTGCCCCCACAGGACGACTACCATGCGTACGTTCTCAATGCCTTTGCGCTGCTCAGCATCTAGGCGCCGCACCGCCCAACCCCCACAGCGGCAGCACACAACGACGACAAGAGCGGCAGCCGTGCAGCACCACCGCGCCACGCGCCCCCCCCCACTCCCACACTTGAAGTTGCACACAGTAGTTGAAGTTGTGCACAGCACACCAACTTCAACTTCACATCTGCGGCGCGCGAGCGGACTGCTGCTGCTACTTGTCGAAGTGGCATCGCGGCTGCAGGCTTGTCGAGCAGCGCCGCGTGGCGTTGCCGCGTGGGTGCTGGCGACAGCAGCCGCCGCGCCGGCAACGCTCGTCGACTGCCGCTCGGTGCGACCTACGTTAGATGCTCGCCAGCCCCCAGCCCCCCCCCCCCCCGCGGGTGGAAGCGTGAGCTTTTTTGTGGGCAAGGCACTAGGCCGCACCCGCCGCACATGCGCGCACCTCTGTTTTTTTTCTCTCTCCCGCCCCCCGCCGCAGCAGCGCCTCGCGCAGTAAGCAATGGAAAAGATGGCCTAGTGATGGTGCCCTGGTGTGCTGAGCGCGGTGCTTTGGTGGTGGTGCTGCTGCTGCTGCTGCTGCCACTGCTGCTGCAGCAGGCACCCTGGCGGATGCTTCTTCCTTCTGACCACTTTAGAAGAGGGAGGAGCATCCGCCATGATGCCTGCTGCAGCAGGGCTGTTGGTGACAGCTAGTGATGGGTGTACTGCGGTAGTATCATGCTTTTTAGATTTGTTGAACAGAATATGGCGCATTTCCATGCATTTCTACGCCCAAACACGCGACACACGGCGTATTTGCCGCATACATGTATACGTTCATCTGTGCATGTTACTTCGAAGTATACGCCGTATTTCTTTGGTACACACTTCTTGCACGGCGTACTTCGAAGTATACTGCAAAGCTTGTACGCTGTGACCCATCACTAGTGATAGCGCATGCTTTCTTACCCCGGTCTCTCCTGAAGTTCACGGGCGGCTGCCGCAACTACTTCAAGTGTATACTGAATATACTTCTAGAAGTACTTCAGCGCATGTTCTAGTACCCTCAGCATCTCTTGCGAAGTTCACAGGAGGCTGACCCCCATTGCAGCCGCAACATCGCAACACGCGGTGCAGCGCAGCAGCACGGCTCGCAGCAATGGCAGCGGCACGAAACGGTTGAACATAAAAACAGCGGCGTGGGTTGGTGTATTTAGCAGGAATAGCATCCGCCTTTTGCACCGCCAGCACTGGTCTTCAACGGCTGCGAGCCAATGGAGGCGAACTGCCCTGCGGCACATTGCAACGCCGACAGACTATGAAACAGCGCCACGCATATGTGAGCAGTGGGCAGGGGAGGGGAGTGCCACCATGTGGGTGACACTGCCCTGGTTCAAGCAGGGTTTAAGTAGGGTGGTGACGACAGGGGGTAAGAAGGGTGGTGAGGGCAGGGGGTAAGCAGGGTAGTGACAACATAACCCCTTGGTTCAAGGGCCAGCGCAGGCGTGACCGACTGTGCGCATGTGCAACACTCCTAGGGGAGGTGCCTAATACGCTGTTTCTCTCTTACTGCTGCACCGAACGCGTGCGCGTGCGTGGCAAAACGCGGCAACTGTACTGCCACTGGGGAGGGGCGCTACACACCGCCCTATGCCCTTATACCGGGCTACGGCGCGCGCCTTCGCTGGAGTGCGAAAGCGGCCACTGCGGCGCTGCTATGTGGCCAGCGGCAGCGGCGGCAGCCGGCCATCGCGCCCGCAACACTTCCTAATGCGAGGAGACTGCCATAGACCCTGTGCTGCCGCTTCTACGCTTGTGGCTGCGCAGCGGCACAGCGGCGCTGCCGCCGCCGTCACCCAAAGCACCCCCAGGTTACCGCGGCTCAACTCGCGTGCCTGCAACAACCCACGACCCGGCCCCGCCATTCAGTCGCTGAAATGACCGCGGCAAGAGCCGTGAGCCATTCCAGGCACTTGAAAGCGGTGTGGAGGCACTTCCTGCAGAACCAACTGCTGTGGTAGCTTGCTAATTGTGAGGTAGGAACTCCAGGCGGCGGCGGTATATCCCATGGCGCCCCAGGGCCGGCCTGCCCACACAGACGCTCCGCATGCCTCTCGACCTGGCTCCGGTGGTGTGGTGCCAGCTCCAGTGGTGGCGGTCCACCCGTGGTGCACCATGGTGTGTTGTTTGTTGCTATTGTGCAACTGTGCAGGCCTCTGCGGTGGGGCCGTGACAAACCAGCCACTGAGTGGCGGCCTGGCGAATGTACATCCCCACAACAAGGCAGACTCCCGTTCCCCAACGGGTCAGCCTGACGATGGCTGCTGCGCCGTGCAGCAGTGGGTGTCGCGGTGGGTAAAGATGTGCGCCCCCCTGTTGGGCCCCGCCGCGAGCAGGTCTCGCAGCGCCTCGCACCGCAGGTCACTGCGTCGCAACGTGCACACACGTGGAGAGCGTTTCATGTCAGCCGTCGGTGGTGAATTGTTGCGGTTCCTGGACATGTGCTTCGAATAAGTATGTACCATATGTGTTGTACTTCGAAGCATGTACATATACTTGTACTACTGGTATGTGGTATTATACATGTATATACTGCTAGTATACTTGTAACGCGTCCCAGCGCAAGTCGCTGTGCGGGTGGTCGCAACGTGCACACATGGGGATGGGGAGAGCGTGTCACACTGTCATGTCAGTCATCAGGGGTGATTGTTCTGGCTCCGGAAATGTATACATATATACTTTGTGTTGTTTAGAACTGATTAAACCAGCAGAAAGCCCTTGAGCAGGGCTTTCTGTAAGGTACCATAGGCACCCGAGTTGATGGTCGCTTAGTATAAAGTGCCAAAGGCACTGAGTCCTTTTAATGTGGGACGGAGGAAGTACCATGTAGTGAAGTGTATATCCCTTTCGAAGTATAGTTCAGCCACGGTGCCTGCACCTTTTCCTCAGAGAGAGATGATGTCGGCGATGGTATCCGCGCTTCGGTAGGTGTGAGACTCGCTGCCCTGGGTAGGCGCTGGTTTTTTGTTTTGTTCACCCCCTTCCACGGGTCCACCCAGGGCGATGGCCCTTTCAATGGGGAGACCTAGGGCTTATCGCTCCTAGATGAGTTTTCATATTTGGTATTTGGCGTGTTTGCAAACCAAATACACACTTCAAGAAGTATTGGTACCTTGTACTTGGTGTCCACAAGATATATTGTATTGTACTTGTTGTGCTTCGGTCTGTATTTGCACAGGCATATAAAAGTTAACCTGCAGCGAAGGCCAGCATGTTCACGATTGTGTTCGTGATTGCGTGTTCATACACCGGTACTTCAAGGTATGAATATACACTTCTAGTACAGTGCACTCGCGATTTAGTTCGCTGTGATCTAGTGCGGTATGCGGTTTAGCGCGGGGCCCAGAGACCTGTCACAGACCACATGATCCTATTTAAATGATACACAATGCCCGATTTGGTTTAGTGCGGGTCTCTCTTAGTGCGGGGTGCTACGGGGGTGCAGCACCCCCCCACCAAAGCGCGGGTGCACTGTACACTTGTAAATCCTGGCACCGCATTTCGCTGTATGCTTCAGAGGTAAATTATATATAATTATGGCATTATAAGTACACATGTAGAAGTACTACTTCCAAGTACTACTATACTTCTACTACGTAGTAGTATACTTCTCACAGTACTTGCAACGCCTCGCAGCTGAGGTCGCTGCATGGGGGGGGGGAGGGGGCACGGGAACACAGCGAGAGGGAGTGCACCCATGTCACACGTCGGAGCCACCGCAGCCAGGGCTGAGATACACAACCCCGTAGATCTGGCACGTTCTCAATGAGAGGTCTCGCACAAGTAAGCCCTGTTGGTAGTTGTACTCTGAGTCATCCCTAGCCCTCAAGGACACTGATCGGCGCGTGTTGTGGGTGTGGGGGCTGTCTGGCGCTTTTCGCCAGGTGGAGCAATCACCCCGCAGGCTTCGGCCTGGAATTTTGCCCCAGCCACGGCAGTATCTGGGCTCGGCAGCCTTTTAGGTTTCTTTCAGTAACAAGCAAGCCGGATCAGTCCGCTCAACCACGTGCACAGCAGCTGGGGTTTAAGAGACAGCCGCACGCGACCAACGCCCCAACCCACCATGCCACGGAAACACACCCGCGCCCCCTCACCTGCAGGCAATATTTTTTTTGTTTACTCGATTTATTTATTTGTATTTTTATTTTGTTTACTTATTTTGATTTATACTTTTGAAGTATGCATGGACGTGTACGTAAATACCACGTGCAACGCATTCATACGTCTGAGGTGCATACATAGGCGTGTTGATAACGGCATACGCGCCGTACATCGTGGGTTTTGGGGGTAGAAATTAAGCCGCATTTCATATACCCCAGTATAACACACATGAGCCTTGCCCATCAATCACCACCTGCAACCGTTGCTGACACCCACCCGCGCCTCACCTGCAAGCGAAGGTGGCAAACTGTCCCGCCGCCCAGGGCACCGGCAGCCGCAGCGGATGCACCCCCACGCAGTCTCTGCAGGTGTCATTGTAGCGCTGCGCGGCGGCGCGTGCGTCGTCGACCCGCCCCGCCGCCAGCAGCAACGTCACCGTGGCGTGTGCCGCGTGAAGCAGGGCGGGCGAGAAGAACAGCCGTGGGCGCGCGTGCAGGGCGTGCAGTAGCAGGCGCAGCGCCTCGAGTGCTGCCGCCTGGGGGGGGGGGGGGGGGGGGGGGGGGGGGGGGGGGAGGGGGGGAATTTGAAGTTGAATTTGAGAGGTGGCGGCAGCACCTACATCATCAACTACAATGCGAATTACACAACACTACAATGCAACTAGTTTAACATTGCATATGGCTCGCGACAAGTGTACACGATGGTGGCTCTCACCTCCTGACCGAAGATGAGCCGCAGCAGCAACGCCTGGTGCACCCCGCGCACGTGCGCATAACACCTGAACTTGTGGTGTCACCAACATCATAAGCGTATAAAACGATAACATAACCTGACACACACACCACAACAATACTGCAGTGCACGCAGTGGTGGTGGTGGCTCGCCTCCTGGCCGAATATGAGGCGCAGCAGCAGCGCCCGGTGCACCGCGCGCACGTGCACAAACTTGTGATGTCACCGGTATATGTGCATGTATATTCATTAACGTGCAAAATAACATGCCTGCATTTCTGAAGTACATGACACACCACAATACAGCTAGTGTAATACTGCAGTGTACGTGGTGGCGCCACCACCTCTCGGCCAAATATCAGCCGCAGCAGCAGCGCCTGGTGCACCGCGCGCACATGCGCGAAGCTCAAACTTGTGGTACCACCCGCTTCGAAGCACTGCAGTACACTACATTATCAACGTGCCAGTTGCATAACACCACAATACCACGAGTACGACACTGCCAACGGTGTACACGGCAGTGGTGCTCACCTCCTAACCAAAGAGGAGCCGCAGCAGCAAGCGGAGCCTGGTGCACCGCGCGCGCGTGTGCTACATCATTTACATGCCACTACAACCAATGTATACTACTAGTAGTACTTTGCAGTACTTCAAGTACTTCATACTTCAGCATGACACTGCACACGGTATGGCTCGTGGTGTTGTTCGTCCATTACTGGCGCGGTGCTGGCGCTGACCTCCTGACCGAAGATGAGCTGCAGCAGCGCCGCCTGGTGCACCGCGCGCACGTGCACAAAACTCGAACTTGTGTTGCCACCTACATCATCAGCGTGCAAGCTACATAACACTTCAATACCTTAACTTCAACACCAGGCTACAGTAGTACTGCATATGTCACGTACCATTCTTCGTCCAACATGGCCAGCAGTGTACACACGGTGGTGGCTCTCACCTCCTGACCAAATATGAGCCGCAGCAGCAGCGCCTGGTGCACCGCGCGCACGTGCGCAAAGCTCGGGCGCACGCGCAGCTGCTCCGTAATGGCAGGCATCAGCCTCTCCACCACACGGTGCACGCTTGTCGCCAGCGCGCCGGCGTTGCGGTTCCGCGCCAGCAGCGCTTGCAGCACCTGCGGACGGCGTTGTCAAGGCACAGGGGGCGTCACATAGGGATGAAAAAATGGGGAGACAAGCCACAGTGCTGAGCAGCATTCGGGTGCCAAACAAGGGTGCGCATGCAGCAGTGCTCACTTCCTACGGCAGCAAGCAGGCAACGTTGTCAGTGGTGAGGGCTCTGAAGTTGAAGTTGATGTTGAAGTTGATGTTTTCGGTTAGCTTCAGGCCACAATGCACAAACTCTGCCATTCTGTGATATTATTCGCGAAATAAACCTAAAAGGCTGCTAAGCCCAGATACTGCCGTGGCTGGGGAAAAATGCCAGGCTGAAGCCTGTGGGGTGATCTGTCCACCTGGTGAAAAGCACCAGACAGCCCCCCAACCTACACGCCCCGGTCAGTGTCCATGAGGGCTAGGGATGGTTCAGAGTACAACTACCAACAGGGCTTACTTGTGGACAGAGTGTAGGGATGAAAAAAAACGTGCACTTGAAGACGCTGCATAGGCCGTATAATAGCCCTGTATACGCTGCATAATACGCCGTATAATAGCGCTGTATACGCCGCATAATACGCCGTATAATAGCGCTGTATACGCGCCGTATACAGCACCTGCAGGCGGCGTTGTCAAGGCGCGGAGGCGTCACATAGGTGGAGATGGAAAAAAAACAACGTACATTTGAAGGTGGCGTTTCGCCGTATATACGCCTTCCATGCGTCGTGTACATTTATCAAACTCCGCGTAGGGCGCAGAAAGCCCTTTACACACGGTGCGTGTGGCCAGAAGAAGGTCAGACAGGCAGCGAAAAAGCTGGCATACAGTTGTTCGACCTGTGTGGGGATGCAAAAGAGTGTATACTTCGAAGTAGTTGCAGGTGCTGTGCGCCGTATATCGCTCTCAAATCAACATCAACTTCAATTTGAAGTAAGAAGTTGAAGTTCTCACCAACAGGTGTTCAGCATACATGTAGGGATGCAAATAATGTGTAGTTGAAGGTGCTACACGCCCTACATGCGCCAAATATATGCGCCGTACACACAGCTGGTGTGACAAAAAATAGATGCTACTATGGTGTGTGCTGCACCTGGTGAATGATGCGAAGAACACATAAATTTGAAGGTGCTACAGTATACTACAGCAGTAGTGTACAAACGTCAACAAGGCCTCGCGCTAGCAAAATTTTTGGGATATGAAGTAAAAAGTTGAGGATAGAAGAAGAAGTTGAAGTTCAGATCGAAATTGAAGTAAGAAGTTGAAGTTCTCACCAGCGTGCACCCCCGCTCCACACGCGTCAGCAGCGGCGCCAGGTGCGCGCCCCCGCCCGTTGCGTCATGGATCAAACCTCGCGGGTCCGCCGGCGCCTGCGGCTGAGCCAGACGCTCCAGTGCGCGCAACACCCGTTCGTGGCGCGTGTGTGCCGAGCAGACCTGGAGAGGACAGGCGGTGGCAGCGGCCGAATGCTGTGTGAATTTGGTGTAATTGTGGCCTTACTAAGATTGGTCACTTCTCCTAGCGAATGTGGACGTCTTCCTGTGTGTGGTTTTAGTTTCTGTGGTGGTGCAGGAGGGTCAACTGGTAGTCTTAGAGCCAATTCTGGAGTAGGTGTCGCTGGAAACCTGCACATCTGATTAGGCCCCAAAGAGGACATCGTGTCGTCGCGCGTGTGCTGAGCAGAACTGGAGAGAGCGGAGGGCGGCAGCGGCCGAATGCTGTGCGAACATGGTGTAACAGCGGCTTTATTGGAATTGGTCCCCCAGCAAATGTGGACGTTTGCCTTCAGGGTATCATTTCTGTTTGCCACTGGAGGATAAGCTGGTATTGTTTGAGCTGTGCCAGACGCTCGAGCGCGCGCAGCACCCGTTCGTGGCGCGCGTGGGCCGAGCAGACCTGGAGAGAGCGGAGGGCGGCAGCAGCCGAATGCTGTGTGAATGCGGTGTAACAGCGGCTTTATTGGAACTGGTCCCCTAGCAAATGTGGACGTTTGCCTCAAGTGTGTGGGGGGTATTTTCATTTCGCCTCTGGAGGGTCAACTGGTATTATTTGAGCCAATTCTGGCGGAGATGTCGCTGAAAACCCGCTACATCGCCACATTTGATTGGGCCCCAAGGGGTTTTTCTGGCGTGGCGCGTGTGCTGAGCAGCCCTGGAGAAAGCAGAGGGCGGCAGCGGCCAAATGCTGTGCAAACGTGCGGTGTGACCTGCCTGACTGTTGCCTTCAACAGTCCATGAGCCCTGGGGCTCCACTGCCAACGTACGCGAGTGCGGGTGCGAACCCCAAGAGTGGTGCGCCCTTTGCTGAGCAGACACACTCACGTGCTTGGCGGGGTCGTCGCTGAGGGTGTTGAAGTTGCTGTTGAAGTTGGTGTTGAAGTTGCTGGCCGCCAGGTTTGAGGGGGCGTTTTCGCCCCGAGAAATGTCTCGCGCTGCCTCGAGGCCCGGTGCGCGTTTGCGCTTGTGCCCACGGCTGTCCCCAGCAGGGGAAGGGTGGCCGCCGCTGCAGAGTTTCACAGGTGCGGCAGAGGGGCGGGGCCGTCAGAATATGGAAAGCTGGTGGCCACAGCACCCGTTAAAGAGGCCTGAAAGGCTTGCTGAGCCCAGATGCTACTGCCGCCACTGCAGACGTGTGCAGGTGCGGCAGAGGAGGGGGGGGGCGTCAGTGACTGGAAAGCTGGTCAATACAGGCAGATGTTAAGAAGGCTGAAAGGCTTGCTGGGCCCAGATGGTGCCGCCGTGGCTGGAGTTAAATGGCAGGCTGAGGCCCACATATATGGTACATCATTGCGGATTGGTTTCTTACTTTCGGAAGGGCAATTGGTGTGTGCTGCTTTGGGTCCGGTGTGTTGGCGGGGGGCTGGGCGCTTTGGTGCCATGCGGCACTGGTAGTACCTTGTAGACCGCTACAGTACGAGCACTGTTCGAGTTCATCAACCGCTCCCCATGTGCACAGGGCTTTCCGCGCCCCAAGCGGAGTTCAATGAAAGTACGTCATGTACATGGGTGAGCGGCCCAGCTGGCTTGACAAGAAAAACATGCCCATATCCGTGCAACACGATATATATATATATATACATTTAAGCCCTGTTGGTAGTTGTACTCTGACTCATCCCTATCCCTCAAGGACACTGACCGGCGCGTGTAGGTGTGGGGGCTGTCTGGTGCTTTCACCAGGTGGACAAATCACCCCACA
>JAULBY010054971.1:0-11236 GCA_032358315.1 Ophiocytium majus
ATACTGCATCTTCAGTAACATCATCCACAAAGTCGCCATACACCATGGAACTGCTGATATACACAAATTTGCGTGTATCGTAGTCCCGGCTGGCTTCCAACAAGTTCAGCAACCCTTCACTCATCACACGACTGCCTGCTGCAGGATTGGCATTGACTACTTTTTGTCGCGGAAAGCTAGCCATGTGAATCACAATCTCTGGCTGTTCAATATTGAACACCTTGTTCACAGCATAGCTATCACAAATGTCATACTTGTAGTAGCCACTCAGGTCAATTTTCTTGATGCGTTCTTCAACCAGATAATCAATTTCAGGCTGAGGAATGATTCCGTAGTTGGTTTGTGTGTCCATGATAGATACCACATGCCCTTGATCTTGCAGCCGCTTGACCACATTGTGTCCGATAAGTCCTAGGCCGCCTGTTACTAGTATATTCATTTTCCTGCCCATTTCAATGTAAACATTATATAAACTTTTTCGTCCATCAACCCATGCATACTGCTGGCATAATCCCAATATCGACCAGGTTGTACTATACCTGGTGCTCCATATATTTTTCGTAACCAATTCTCTTGATCCCGAGAGAGTTTTTCAAAAGTTCGATACACCATTATTGGTACAAATTTAGTACCGTCCCACATCTGCTTTTGAACAGGTGGCCGGACCGGGTAAGCTGCCACAGCATCTATATATTCGATCATGTGTACTTCAACTTGAAAAATGTTTGATCTGGTTCACTGAGTCTGGCAATGATACTAAATCGATATGAATAGTTACTGATATCTTGTTGTCTAGTCCACCAAGGAATTTCTACAGCATGAGCCCATACCCAAGCACCTGCGTCACTATGTTCCCAGTCCAGCAAGGGTCCTGCCGCATGTATCACAGGATCATCAAGTTCATCTATATAAAAAGAATGGACAACCAGGTCCGAAAACGCTATGGCTTGTCCATTGATAAGTCGAACCTCTCGGGGCTTCCAGTGTGATCGTTCAGTCAATGCAGCAGTTATGGCCATGTGTTAGTGTAACACACAACCTGCTACTTTGCAACTAGATCGGAGGCCATTGGAAAGATTGCTGCAATTGCTTGAGCACAGGCCAGAGCAACAATTTGATGCTCTTTCTGGGTACCATTGGCACTCCGGAGTTCAATGAAGTGAATCCAGGATCGCAAGGTGCCGTTCATGTATAGTCTACTCACAGTGTTACCTTCAGGCAGGATGGCTCGGGCCTGTTCCTTGGCAATACCAAGTTCAATAGCTCGGGCATAATGCTTGCGAACTAGATCAATAACTTCTTGCTGTGCGCTGTCCCACCATAACGCAAGATCAGCGTCATTGCTTTCTATACTGTTTTGTCTATTCTTTGTGTCTTGGAGTCGGGCTTCTCTAAGTACAAAGTCAAGATCTTTTGTTGGGTCAGCATAACGTTGGCTAAACTCCTGGAACGCAAAGCTACGATGTCTAAGGATTTGTCTTGCAATATCTCTTGTTGTCGTAATTTCCACGCAAGCTGAAACCATTTCGAGTGGGCTCCAGTGAGCATGTTTAACCAAGTATCGGATGAGTCTTTCACTTGTTTCGGTGTTGAACTGATTGGAGGGATTGGACACACGGGCGCAATACGCAATGAGCTCTTGGGCATTGTCAATTCCTGACTCTGCAAACTCCTTCGTGGGCTGACTGTAGCTGAGTAGTCGAACATTCATAGGTCTTTTAACAAGTCGTCAGTAACAGGCTGTATAAGTTTAGCAACTTCGCCGATGTCAACCATGAAGTCAACATCACGCACCGAGTCGCCTAGTTCGGTTAGAGTACGGGATAGCACAACCTCAATTTCGTTGAGGTCAAGTCCCTGTCGTCGTAGCAATTGCAAGTTAACAGTCTTCTGTCTCTTGCCATCAAATTTAATTACTACCTTTTTAATGCACTCAAGTGGGACTTCGGTCTTGACAACCTCATCAACAATATGTTCCCACTTGGCTAGAAATTCATCACTGAACTGCATTTGCAGGCACAGCCTTGGCCTGGGCAGGGCGACCGCGCTTGGGCGCAGTAGTGGCTGGAGCAGCAGTTTCGGGTGCAATAAAGTGATCAAGAGTTACACTGGGGCTCATGCGCTGTGCATCTTTTTTCATTCTGGCAGCTTCTGCAATCATGCCCTTGGCTTCGACTTCCATGCGCTTGGCTTGGCTCAACATGTTCATGGCCAGTGCTTTGTCATCCAAGGCACCATCCACAGAACTCACCAAAGGTGCAACAGGCGGAGTAGTGTCTCCACGTTCTTGACTGCGCTTGTATTCAGCTTCGGCCTTGCGTTTTTGTGCAGGGTCAACAAAGCCTGAGTTCTTGTCAATATCTTGCAGTCGCTTGAGAGCCTGTTCGCCAGATTCCATCTCACGAATAATCTTGTTCAGCTCATCCAGCTTGACGCTGCTTTGTGCAGTGGGAGTCACAATGATCTGCGATGTTGGCACTTTCTTGATCATGCCTTCTTTGTGTAACGCTTCCAGTTGTGGGCGGCCATCGGGCAGCAAATTGCGGTGCAAGACTTCTGACAGATTTGTTGCGGCTTGTCCAGGAGCACTTTCTAGTGTGCTCATGATTGAATTATGAATGTGTGTGGGCAGAGTTTCAGGATAGATAACCAAGCACATGTGATCTTCACCAGGTACTTCTCTAAATAAAATTGCGACCTTGCGATCACCATGGCGTCCGATATGTTTAAGCATTTGTTTCTCCTTGTGCTTGTTGTTGTTTAGCAGCCAGTTGGGCTGCTGAGTTTTCTACGAAAATAGATATCTTTTCATATATGGCACCTACGGTGCGCATTTCTCCAGCTTTGAATGCGCCGCGGGCGCAAACAGCTTCGATGAGACTTTTGATAGAAGCCAAATCTGCAATAGTAAGTTCAGGATTTTCCATACAGATATTTAAGTCAACAAATACACCGCAATAATTTTTATGCCAGGTTTTTGTCTGATTTTTTGATGTTTTGGAGATCTATGTCGAAGAATTTTCTTACTATCCAACCCGCAGGATCAAACTCACCAGGTCGCATGGCCTGATCATATTTGCTCATGTCATAGTGATGATTGTTGTGTAAGCCTTCTTGCAAACTCCACCAATGGATCCATTTGTTATTTTGACTCCGATCATCAGTTTCAAAATTTCTATAACTGCCCCATATTTTAATGTGACTGTACACATTTACTATCAAGGCAGACATGATTGCATAAAATCCAATATACGGTAATGTAAACAACAATAGCATTTTCCAACTGATGGCCAAAGATACCAGGGCAAAGAACATCCAAAATTTGTAATAATGCCTGTGTACAAACGCCACGTCAGATTGTCTTATCAAATCCTTGGGAAAATCACCCATTTGTTTCTGATCAATGAACCATTCTGGTGGCCTGGTTACCCACCATCCCCAGGCCTCTAATCGTGACACATGTGGGCTGTGTATGTCTCTTGGAGTATCAGTATATTTGTGATGATGCCGGTGTACAGAAGCATATGATATAGGACTACCAGCAGCACCCAGTACGCTGATCCATAACAAAAATTTATGTCGCAATGGTCCAGTTTTAAAAGATCTATGCGAAAAATATCTATGCAACGCAATTCCGTTAGCCACAGGCGATATAACTTTATGGGAAATAAATATAACAGCAAGCCACCACCATTCGCCGGTGAACACTGTCCATAGTATTAGTCCTACTGAAGAAATTATACCGCTCCACCAAAAAATATTATTTTTGGCAGTAACAGAGAGTTCTAGTTTTTTCATATGAATTATCTATAAAGTTTAACATCCGCATGCTTGACGCGAATGTGACGATAGATCTTGTCCTCATACTTGATAGGCAGATCTAGTCTAATACTTATCATGGGCCCTTCAAGTTCGTTTACTAAACTGTCATTGCCCACCGTGCCCACAAACGGAATCTTGTTCCAGCGACCAAACAGTCGTTCACCAATCTCGTACTGGCTCACATAGCGGTTGGCAGCAAAATATTCAGCTAGGGTTCCCATTATGTTACTCCTGAGTAAGTATGGAAATCTTGTGCTTGACACACAAGGTTCCAGTTTCATTGAACACACGCACTATTGCAGCCAATTGCAGGCACTCCAGTTCAGTTTGCATGGGCCGAGATTGCTGAATCAGACCTTGACTGCTCATGGTCAGCAGGCTCCAGACCCATAGCACGGTCATGCTCTAGGGCTCAATCCAAGTGGTGCTGACAGCATTCACGGTGGGCTGACTAGTCAATGCAGCAATGCGAATTGTTTGTTCTTTCAACAACTGTTCAAACCTGGCCATGTGTGCCAACTGAATGTTGTGAATGTACATATACATCCTGGTCTCGTCGGGCCAGTCACGAAATTTTTCTACCAGGGCCGGATCCACTTGAGATGCAAGTTCCTGTATGTATTCATCTTGTGTCATTACTTACTCCATTGTATTAAAAAAGGCAACAACATCAAAAACGCACCGACTGTAAACATCACAGCTATCAATATCTCAAATTTCATAATTCTTTCCCCAGGGTTTCCGGAGCATGGTCCAGGTAGTGTTCGCCTGCCTCGTGATAAAAGAAAGCATCTGGATCAGTGATGGTGACACAAAGATCACTGTGCTGCAAGTCATAGTCCACAAAAGTGTGATCCGTGTTGTACACTCTAAACACAATGGTATCATAATCAACTCTCAACAAGTGTCCGCTAACGCCATTGGCTGGCACTGCAATCGGGTCCGAGTGTTTGGTTCCAAACATGATTTATCCTTTGAACTCTTTGCTGTGCCACCAGGCAGTCCATACAATCACAGCAACAACCAATACAGCAAACTCCCGCAGATCTTTATAGTTCTGACTCTTGGGCTTGACTGCTGCGATACTGTGTGCAGGATCTGCTCCACCAAACATATGATCAAGCAAGAACACTGCCAGCCCTGCTATCAAGGCAGCGGTTGCCACCAACTGCAAGGCCTGCATCTGATAGTAGGCTACCCACCGGTCAAGATTGATTAGATACAGGCTCATGATTGATTAAATGATGCGTCCAGTCACAGCATAGATCAAATCATCCAACTGGCGTTGGTAGTCTTTTCCGTTTCGACGCTGCATCCAAATTTGTTCCACTATCTCTTTACTGTCGTATAGACCGGTGCCTGAGGGCAATGCGTCACGACTTTCTAGTTCTTCAATCAGATCCTCAGTTTCAAAGTCACCAAGATCAACATCAACTTCAACTTCTGTGTAAACTGTTTTGTACATGATTTTGTTCCTTATTTTTCGTCGTAGTAGGCGTATTGTCCCCAAGGTGGCTCAATTGTTGTGGTACCATGTAGGATGAACACTGTGTCGGTGTAGTTTTCATCACCCCAACTACCAAAAGGATAACCGTCTGTGAACATGACCAGCCGCTTGGGCTCAATCTCATGTTCCTTCAAGTAATTGTACACACAATCAAAGTCTGTTCCGCCGCCGCCCTTGATCTCGTAATCGCAGATGTCATCCAAGTTGTCACTGTCATACTGCACAGGATTGTATGCTTCAGTATCAAACGTCACAACATGAATACGGTATGCTGGGAACGATTCCATGATGCCTTGAATCTCACCCAAGAAGTCTTTCAACATCTTTTCACTGATACTGCCACTAGCATCCAGGGCCACTGCAATATCAATCATGGGATCCAGTTTCATACCGGGCATGACTGCATCCATGTGCCAGCCTTTGCGGCTGGCTCGCATCCAGGTAAAGTCACTTTTGATAGTGCTCTCCAATTGCATACGCAACAGTTCACGCCAGTCCATCTTGGGTTCTGTAAGATCCTGGATCAGTCGCTTGACACCTGCGGGCAAGTTGCCTGCTCCGTCCACTGTGGCCGCTGCTGCCAACATGGCTTCCTTGATCTCGTCCTTGATAGCTTGACGTTCTTCAGCGGTGAGCTTGGGACGACCCTTGCCTTTGCCTTCGCTGTCACTGTCACCTCCATCGCCTTCGCTGTCGCCTTCGCCATCCAAGTGCTCGTCAATCATTTGATCTAGCAATTTGCCAATATCAATCTTGTCTGCTTTTTCGTAGAGTTTATCGTAGACTTCTTCTGAGCTCAAGCCATCAAACTTGGGATCATGCAAACAAGGCACTGACGTGATCTTTTCGCCTACCTTGTGCTTGATCAAGTCTGCGTTTACACAATAGTCATTGGCAATGTTCCATAACTGTGGATCTCTATCACCACGGCGTCCAAAGTGATCATACACACAATGCAGGACCTCATGTCCAAACAAGAATTCAATTTCTTTGGGACGCAACATCTTGATGAAGCGGCTGTTGTAATAAAAGTGACGGCCGTCTGTTGCAGCGGTTGGGCACCATTCGTCAGCATTGACTAACTTCAATCTAGTGGCCAAGTTACCAAAGAAGCTGGCCTTGAGCAACAGTCCCACACGGGCAGTGATCAAGAGCTCTCGCACTTCTCGATCCACTTTGGGCTCTGTGGGCCCAATCAAGTTAGCGAACTTTTTCTTGTCTTCTTTTGTAGCGGTAGTAGATGTCATGTGTGTCCTTTGCTGCTTATGTGTAATTATAGCACAAGAGCGAATAATAGTCAAGCCCGCAGTTCAGCAGCACGTTCGCAGGCATAGTTCAAGGCAGTCTGTGCATCGTACATCTCATTACGAGCACGTCGGGCCCACTGCTCCTGGTCGCAAACATCGCTTTGGTTTGCTTCGTGATATGCAACCAGTTTCTCGGCATATTGCAGTGCAAGTTCTTGAACAGTGTAAGTCATTTCCGAGCTCCTTGTTGCGGTGTATGCTTGTATTATAGCACAAGAACGAATAATGGTCAAATCGGTTATTTTACCAAGGCATACGGACGATCCCAACGTCCAATGTTCACATCCACATACCAGCCCACGTTAAAGTAGTCGGATTGAATGTCAGAGTGATCATGATTACCTTCATTCATCACAGCCATAACTTCTTTAAGAAAGCTCAAGGCCTGACCGTCAAAGTGTTCTTGGTACCAGTAAGGGTTGATGTCCATGTGATTTTTAGCAGGACTACCGTTACGAAAACCACCGGGCTGTGCAGCAATCACTCGATTGGAATTTCCAATAAAGTCGATAGAACCTTGTGAAACATTCAGCACCAGACTGGAATGGTTGCGCACTGCAACGCTGGCCTTGACTCCGTAATTTTTACAAATTGCACGAAGTTTGGGAGCCAATTTTGCTTTGAGTTCTTGACTAACGTATGCCATTTTTTACTCCTGTTTGTTGCTGTCTATGCTTGTATTATAGCACAAGAGCGAATAATGGTCAAATCGGTTAAAACAGCTCAGGTTCCTGACCTTTGCGGTTTAGATACTTGAGTTGGAACCAAGAGTGTGCTGCTTCTGTAAAGAAATCCAGATGCACTTGCGGACTGTAGTGATGCCGTGTTTCCTCAACATGATTGTTGCCGACCTTGGACCAGCTGAGATACGGTTCCAGTCCTTGATGATCCCGAGATGTAAATCCCAGTTCACGCCGCATTATGTGTCGCATGCGAATTGTATTGCCATAGGTCTGCGCCAACTGCTCTAAAATCTCCATCCAGTCAGCAGGATCATGGAATACCACAAGATTCTTTTTTACAGTTACCTTGCCCACATTACTCAGTGCCTGAATGTGCCAGTTGAAAAAATGTCAATTCTTTTCCGCTTTTTAAATAGATGCGATAATCTTTATATGCAACCGAATATGCCCAGTGCAGGTTGATGTCTTCATCTTGTACTGTAACGTCAGGGCGAATTGATTCCAATCGCCTGATTGCGGACCGAGTTTCCACATCCTGACTCCAGCCGTAGGTGCGACTCATCCAACGTCTTGCACGATCAAAATCCAGTACACCGGTGCCATTGCCCCAGGTATTCTTGGAGAACTCCAGCACATAGTCAAAGCTACTGGAGTGACTAAATCGAAGATCTAATTTGGTTACTTGATATTGCATAAGAAAATCGGGACTGCAATTACTCAGCCCCGATCAATTTAGGCACTTGCCTGCAAAATATACTTGCCGTATTTTGCGTGGAAAGCGTCAAAGTTCTTGAGCTTGGTAGGCAGGAAGGGCAAGTCGTATGTGGTCAATGCAATACGAGCACCCATCACAGTCAACTCAGTCTCAAAGTTCTTCATCATGTAACCCAGGAAGTTATCTGCCATGACATGGAACTGTGCGTCTGCTGGCTTGAGCTCAACATGGGCCTTGAGCTCATAACACATGGAAATCACCAAACTATACATGGCACTGACTTCTTTCACGTTCAAGTCTGTTACCTTGCCTGACAAGATGTCTGCAGGGTTGGGCATACGTCCAGCCACCTTACGGTGTGCCATGAATTTCACAGCAAGTCCTTCACCCACAGTACCAGCAATCAAGTTGGTAAGGGTGTCGTCGTCTGTGGCACCTTGGTCCAGTAACTGGCTCACAAAGCTCCATGAACGTGGAGTAGCAAAGGCACGTGAACTTGACTTGGAGTCAAAGTCATACAGGTCCTGCTTGGCAAAGCTCAAGTAACCAACCACTTCTGGATGGATCTTGTTCTCCACAGCCCAGGTCTGCCAAGAGCCAAAGTCCACCTTCATCTCTTGGTGAATAAAGCGATTTGCCAGCGGTGTGGGCATGCGATAAGTTACACCTTTGTCGCTTTCGCGATTGCCTGCTGCTACCATAACAACATTGTCAGGCAAGCGATATTTGCCAATGCGTCGATTCAGGATCAACTGATATGCTGCACTTTGCACTGACGGAGCCGCTGAGTTCAACTCATCCAAAAACAGCACCACAATAGGGTATGCGGCTGCACTTTCTTCATCGGGCAATTCAATAGGAGGTGCCCAATCCATCTTGCCAAGTTCTTTGTTGTAGAAAGGAATACCACGAATGTCGGTGGGTTCCATCTGTCCCAGGCGCAAATCAATCATGAGTCCGCCAAGATCGTTTGTGATGCCTTCTACCAGTTCACTTTTGCCAATGCCTGGAGGACCCCACAAGAACAAGGGACGTTTGACTTCAAATGCCTTGAGCAGGCTTTTACGAGCTTGGATGGCTGTGACTGTGCGATTGTCTGACATGGAGTGGGTCCTTCTAGTTACTAAGTTTATATTATAACATCAACGCGATTAAAGGTCAACTGTGGCAGGCTCAAGCATTTCACGAAGTTCATGCATGTGAATGCTGTCGTAGACCAAGCTGACAGGAACATCTAACAAGGCACTGATTGAGGCCGGAGTCTCATCTTGTGCCAACAGATCCTGGATCTCAATATCAAGTTCTTTCAATTGTCCCATGTACAGTTCCTTTTGTTGCTATGATTGTATTATAGCACAAGAGCTATTAATGGTCAAATCATAAAAATGCCCTTGCAGGCATTTTTCTATGGTCATTAACGATCTAGGCGTCGACGACGTGGTGCAACGTCTTGTGGCTTGTAAAGATAATCGATGCCCACATGCCCTGCTTCGATCTCCAACAGTGCAGTTACCACTGGACTGTGCTGACTGCGAACTTGTGCAACATCTCCACGTGACAGTTCTCGTGCTCGACGTGCTGCTACCAGCACCAGATTGTATCGGTTGCCAATCATGGCAACAGCAGCTTCGTTACTGAGGCCGGCAGTGGGGTCTTTGGTATAGTTCATAGTTTTCCTTGGTAGTTGGTGTGTTGTTGATTATACAACAGAGTTGATATTTTGTCAACTAATATGATCAAGTTTGAAATACAAACTCTTGAGACAAAATTCCGCCTCTGCGTAGATTGATTAATATCTCATCCCAGTTGGAGTCGAATGCCCAATTTTCAAAAGAGGTTGGACGTTGGTCAAGACTATAAAATATTAAATTGTGCAGCTCATCAGAAAAGTCACTAGTTGCATACCAAAATTTATCAGTAGTAGGGTATATTTTTGGTGCCTGATGAATTTTCTTGGGCATAAGCATTGCGCCGGCCGGATACGTTAAATTTTGGAACAAAAGTAGCATATTTTTCTGTTCTCTACCTGTGATAGTTTCTTTGAATTTTTCTGGAAAGTATCCTATGGATTCAAACTGTAGTATAAGTTCAGATAGATATGCATTTAGTACAGCAGCACCGGATCCAGTACAAATTGATTCCGGAGTATCCATGACCTGATTAAACGAGCGATCAACATACAAAAATTTCCATTGTTGTTGATCTGAATCAAACCATATGTTAGGCTGTTGAAATCCAAACAAATCAAATTGATTCACATTGTCTAGTACGGACCGACAATGGTTGTTGTATTCATAGATACCTTTCATCATTCCTGGCTCTACATAACAGAAATGCATGAACTTCTTGTGCCACTTGGGATCAGAATAAAACCAGTCGAAATAATTGTTGTCGCAATTGATCACAGTTAGTTTGGTTGATGCAAATTTTTCTTTGTAATTTTGTGCAACTGGAATAGCACATTGATCAACTTCGGCCAAGTTACAAAACACAACCAACGGGTCAGTTGGTGTGTATCGAACCATCACAATTTCGTCAAACGCAATATTGTATTTGTAGGCAGTATCAAGAACGATACGTGAGTCAGGGCCGCCCGAAAACCAAAAACGCAAATAAGAATGTTGATCTCTCAATTGAATCAAGTGGTCTCTGATGGCATGTTCAAAACTAACAGACCGATCAATTGAAAATTTATAATCTTCAAATCCGTTGCCCAGCATAAACTTGTAATTGGTGGTATAATCAATATCCCACCGAGAATGCACAGATTTTGCGTTGTTGATGTAATGCATTACTTCTTGATTGATTTCAACAGAAAGTCAACTTGCTCATCAGCTGATGCCGTGGACATTTTTGTCATGAACTGTCTGGTCTTGAAATAGTCTTGTAACGGTTGTGTCTGCAACAATCTAGCCATATCGGTTCTTAATTCAGTTTGAAGACTAGTAGGAATATTTTTAGAAGCAGCATATACCATCATGTAGTAGTTCATGACACTTTGATTGATCTCGCCCAGAGGCCGTGTACCCAACAACTCGGTTGCCCCGGTATTGTGAGTACATACTGCCTGACCATTGCGCTCAATAACCTTACCCGAAGTTCCCAGTACATACTCAGTCTCTTGTGCAGCAGCACCTCGTATTTGCGCCCCACTACCGGTATAAATCACAGTTTTGACTGTGCCTGGACTAGCAGCCCGGAT
>JAULBY010054982.1:0-11235 GCA_032358315.1 Ophiocytium majus
GGTGGGGGGGGGGGGGGGGGGGGGGGGGGGGGGGGGGGGGGGGGGGGGGGGGGGGGGGGGGTGAGTAGGCAGCGTGGCGGTGGTCACAACATGGCATGTGTTTTTCAGAAAATAGTTATCGAGGACTTCTTAAGATCGGGATAAGAGCGTGAAATAGTATAAACTTGCTACAGTACAAGTTTTACCTTCTTTGCGAGAGTAGCTGCAAGTAGCTGCGGGGGGGGGGGAGGATCTTGGGGTGAGTACCCCGCGTGGCGGTGGTCACAACATTGCACACCCTGGACGACGGAACGGTTCAACGACGCCGTTGACGGACTTCCGTCACGACGATCTGCCAGATTCCGCCGCGTCGACGGTGGTCGTGCATGACCGGCTGTCACTCCGTCGTACGGACCGTCGTCCAGGACGTACAACATGGCATGTGTGTCTGCAGGCACCCTACCCTGGCTTGGCACCAATCTGCGCACTGTCGCAGTAGTCACGACAAGTACTGTTTAGAAATATATATACATATACATGCACAATAAATACTCACACAGGCGCCACGCCGTTGAGAAGCACGAGGGGGTTGATGGGCGTAATCACAACGTCCCCCGCGAGCGCCGTCCCGTCCGTCACGGCGTTGAACGTGACCGCCGGCACGGGCGGGTCCGTGAAGCGGAAGACGGGGGCGAGGTCGAGCGCCGTCTGCAGGCGCAGGTCCGGCGACTCGTTGGTGGGCACCGCCTCAAAGAGCATGCACGACTTGACGACCTCCATGGACGGGAGCGTGCACGTGAGGGACAGGACCGTCGCCGTCTGACGCAGCGCGCTGTACATGCTCACCGCCTGGGGGGGGCGGGCGGCGGCGGCGGCGGCAGCGGGAGTTGGCGGCGGCGGCAGCGGTGGGGGTTGGTGGTGGCGGCGGCAACAGTGGAAGCGGCAGCGGCAGGAGTTGGTGGTGGCGGTGGAAGCGGCAGCGGTGGGAGATGGTGGTGGCGGCGGCAGCGGCGAGGGTTGGCGGCAACGGCGGCGGCGGCAGCGGCGGGGGTTGTTGGTGGCGGCGGCAGCGGCAGCGGTGCGGCGTTGGTAGTGGCGGCAGCAGCGGCGGCGGCAGCAGCGGGGTGTTGGAGATGGCAGAGAGTGTTGGTGGCGGCGGCGGGGGCGGTGGCAGGGTTATAGTGGTGTTGGTGGGGTTGGTGATGGCGGGGGGGGGGGCGGTGGCACCAGTGGGGTGCGAGTGATGGCAGCGGTCGTTGGTGGTGGCGCCCCCTAGCAGTCTACACAGCGCACGGTCGCCGTACCTGCTGCAGGTGCAGGCGTAGGGGTAACGAGCGCACTGCCCGGCCTGGAGCCGCGGCAGGAGACCTGCTGGCAGACCACACTCGATGCTGACGGCCGTTCAGGCCGACCCGCTTTCTGTACTTGCTGTTTACAGGAGAAGACTAAGAGTACTAATGTCTGCACCAGGCCACAATTGGCTGGTCGGCTGCCGCACTAGACAGCACCGTAGGGGCGGCGCGCTGTGCACCTGCAGGTGGGAGATGGGGTTGAAGGAGACCTCCTTGCCGCCGCCCTTGCCGTAGATGGTGAAGGCGCTGTTGAGCGGTATACATTATATACTACTAGTAGTATGCCGGTATTGATATTACTATCAGTAACTCAAAATTCAGATAATATATATTATAATGCTGCATGTATGTTAGCAGCGCGGCGCACCTGCAGGTTGGAGATGGGGTTGAAGGAGACCTCCTTGCCGCCGCCCTTGCCGTAGATGGTGAAGGCGCCGTTGAGCGGGATGGTGCGCGGCAGCAGGTCGTTGGCAACCGCGCTGACCGACAGGTCCTGGTAGAAGGACTCCAGCGGGCACGACACGTCCATGAAGGGCGGGTTCTTGGTGCACGCCACGACCTGCACGTTGGTCACCGTGCACCCGGTGAACTGCGGCGGCGGGGGCGAAGGTGGCGGTGGCAGAGGCGGCGGCAGAGGCGGCAGCGGCGGCAGAGGCGGCGGCGGCGGTGGCGGCGGCGGTGGTGGCGGTGGCGGCAGAGGCGGCGGCGGCGGCAGCGGTGGCGGCAGAGGCGGCAGGGGCAGGGCAGAGGTTGGGTAAGTCACATGATGTGAGGGTGTGCAGTGTTGGGTGTGGAGTGCGGATGCACGTGTGCTCATCATCAGCAGCAGCCGAGCTTCTCCTCTGTTACTGCGCGCACACGTGGGTGAAACGGGCGTACCACAACTGTGGCTGACCAGTACTGCACTCAACGCCACAGCCGGTGTGCTCAGCAGCAGTGCTCAGCCTCCTTCCCTCCCCAGATGCCTTGCCGAACAGGCACCAGCACGTGCGCTCAAAATGTCACCCGTGCATGCAGCCTTCCTTCAACACAGAGTGCCGTGTGCAGCGTGCTCAGCAGCACCCAGCAGCAGACCTCACATGTACAGGCACCTGGAGTTTGGAGAAGTGCAGACCCCGGGTTGCCCCACCTAGCTGCACACACACACCGCAAAAGCCACCCTCCAACACTGCTCACCGTGCCGCATGCAGCGTGCTCAGCAGCACCAGTGGCAGCCCCCTAACCTCCTTCCCCGTCGCCGTGTACAAACTTCAAAGTTGAAGTAGCACGAACGCGGCTGTGACCCCGCTTAGTTGCGCGCACCCACCACAGGCCAAAGCCACACTGCACAGAGTGCCTCATGCAACGTGCTCAGCAGCAGCGGCAGCCCACGTATATGTATACAGTTGCGCACACCTACCGCAGGTCAAGCGACGCTGCAACGCTGCATAGAGTTTTGCGTGCTCAGCAGCAGCAGTGGCAGCCCCCTCACCTCCTCCCCCGTCGCCGTGTACACGCGTGGGTCAAACAGGTAGCTGCTTTGTACAGTAGTACAAGACAGGTACTTCAAATTTGAAGTAGCAGAGACCGGGCAGCACCCAGGGCAGGCTGCGCACACCCATCGCAGGGCAAAGACACCTTCCATTACTGCCTCAAGTGTCCCATGCAGCGTGCTCAGCAGCAGCGGCGGCACTCACCTCCTCCCCCGTCGCCGTGTACACGAGCGGGTCAAATAGGTAGCTGTTGAGGGTGGTCGCCTTGCCCGCAGCGCCGCTCACGCTCGGCAGCGTGAACTTGGGAATGACGCGCTTGATGACGTTATCGTCGTACCCCTTCACCGCGCTCGCGACGGTCACCTGGCACGTGCGTGGGTAGTAGGGCCTGCAGGGGAGCTGTGCTTAGCAGCAGCGAATGTGCTCAGCAGCAGCGGCGGGCGCAGCAATGCACAGGGGAAGGGGTGGGTGAGAGGCGAGGCGGTGCGCATGTGTGGCGGGTGCTGGGGTGCACAGCGCATTCTGCCCCCTCCCCTGGTACAAGGCCGATTCATGAGCATTCATGAACATGTCTGTTGGTTTGTGGACACTTTTCGCGGGTAGCAGGGCCTGCAGGGGAGCTGTGCTCAGCAGGTACGAGGCCGGTTCATGAGCATTCATGAACACGTCTGTTGGTTTGTGGGTACTTTTCGGCAGTGAACTTGGCACATTGTTAGGGTTGCATTGGGTGGGGCGCGGCAGACTGCGCTCACACGTGTCTGAGGCAGTAACCACCCCAGGAGCCTGCACACGTACTGTTAGCAGCACAGCGTTGTCTGCTTGCGCTGCTGTGGGGCAGGGGTGGATGTAGGCAAATGCCCTCCTGCAGAGGGAAGGGTGGCTTACCAGGGGGGGGGAGGTCCTGATGAAGTGGACACAAAGACCTAGTGCTGCAGCACCCAGGGTGGCAACTTACCAGGCTTGAGCCCGCACAAAGGGCGTGCTGAACCACCACGAAATGAAGCAGCATTTTCGCTAGCGTGGCCTGTCTGCGCCCGCAACGGACCTAGCACTTCACCTTCGCAAGGCATGAGTAACGGTAGTTTTTGTATCCACCCCACAACGGCCGAGCGGCGTGTAAAGTTTAGCTCCCCCCTTCCCTCACCCTTCCCCTCATTATGCGGGTGCAATTTCCCCGCTGTCCAGAGGTGCCCCTCTGCTGAGCACATGGCTGTCCGGCAGGCTGGCTCAGGCGCCGGCAGCGCCACCGTGCCTGGCGCACACCCGTGAGGTTTTCTTCTCTATCACTTGGCACACCGTGGGGGCTTCCTCGCACCTTTGCCGCACCCACCACCAGGGGGCGGGGCGCCACCACCGGACCACAACGGGAGCCAGGTCGAGAGGCGAGCGGGGCTGGCGAGTGGGCAGGCCGAACCGCCATAGGATATACCGCCGTCTGGAGTCCCTACCTCACACCCGCGTGTCGATCGCCAGCAGCGGTGCTTGTGGCAGAGCCGGTGTGGCCATACTAGACCGCGCACACCATCTGAACTACGCTCTACTCTTGACAGCCTTAAGTACTTGGCTGGCACAAGAGCTACGTCATCGTAAACGAGTACTGATGCTGGTGGAGGCACAGTGCTTCAGTGACCCGCTGGGGAGTGTGGTCGCTCGCGCCCAGCACAGGGCAGCAGCAAACAACGACTCTCGACCGATTGTCAGCACTTCGCCAGTAGTGCTTTGGCGCCAAATGTTGTCATTGGGTACTTTGGTGCAAATGTTGCGCTCTGCAGATTGTTGCCGTTAATAAGATGATTCCCCATGCTTTGCAGGGCGTGCGGGCAAAATCTTGCTGCCACACCACCAGCAGCACCAGCATTGACGTGAGCAGTGAGTACGGTAATTGCAACTGCACCGACCGGTCACTGCTGCTGCTACCTGGGTCCAATGTGGGTTGGGGCCTCACCCAGCAAAAGCGATGCTGCAAGGGTGTGACCGCGTGTAACCTTCGGTACTGCACCCTATTTGCAGGCAGTGACCGGTACGTACTCGTGATCCTGTTGCAACATTGGTCATGGGAGCAGGGTGGCGACCGCGTCACACAACCCAAGCGTTACACAGACGCAGTCTGAGGGTCGAGCTGCTGCTGCCACATGCCGTAGCAGCAGACCGCACGGTGACGCGGCCGTGGCCGGTCGGTATGATGAGCACGCTGCGCAAGCGCTGTGCTGCTGCGTGCTCCCTTTGTTCAGGGGCTACTGCTGGCATCATCAGGGTGGCTGGGGCAAAACTGAACGGCAAGAGCCCCCAAATGTAAGTGAGCACACCGCACAAATACGTCCGCCAGCGACATAGCTATTGGGTCTACACTCTGCCAAGGGTCGTCCCAGGTGTACTAGGAAAGCAGCTGCTTTCCGCTCGCTTAACACACGTCTGGCCTCAGCGACCCGCTGAACTCAGCCCTTGGTTGGGGAGGCACCAAAACAGTGCGTCGGCAGACACTTTCCAGTTCGTGGTAGCCGCTGCAGCCACACGCGAGCGCACCTGCCCAGTGATGCCTTTGGCATCAGGCCCGCCACAGCCGTACAGCGAACAGGGGATGGTCTTCGTGGGCCCGCACATCAGCTCCCCTGCTGTTCCCGCCGCACACAGCAGCATGGCTGCAGCTGCAGATGCTCCTCGCCGCACAGGCCCGGTCATGTCGCTCGCCTGAGGCTGGGCCTGCTGCTCCTGCTGCTGCTCCTGCCGCTGCTGAGCCTGCACGTGCTGCCTTCGCCCTCGCAGTCCCTGCCGCCTGCTAGCTGGGGTGCTGCTTCGCTGCGGTGCGGCGGGCGCGAGTAAGCTTGGTTTTGCAACAACAGCACAGTTTGCCCGGGGCCTCTTCGGCAGTTGAACCGGAGCCGTGAACACATGTACACATGCATGAATTCTGTGTGTACATGTACACGTGAATGACTTTGCCAAATCACGACCCTTCGCCGCAATGGGTGCAACCGTCTGCCCCACCTCGAGGCACCACTCATTGGTTGTGTCCAAGCAAGCAAGCGGTCACTAGCGGGCGTCAGGCGTCAGGAGCGAGCGTCGGGGGGGTTGTCGTGCCGTGCCACTGGGGGCCATGTGGTTCTGCGGGGTACACCACTGTCAGCGTGTCAAATGGTGGCCTGCCTGGCGCGCGGAACTTCAAAGGTCACTTTGTGTACTTCTGCGCCGTCACGTGACGAGTTACACACGCAGCCAGGTCGCCACCCGGCATTGACAGCATTGTCAATGACAAGGCGTTGACATTACTTGCATCGGGTTGACAAAACAAAATTTTCACAAGCTGTTCGTCGGACTTGTGAGCACACGTGCGCTGCTCACCCGTTTTGCTACTGCACCCACTGGCGCACTGGCATGCGGTGCCTGCCCACTTGAGCATGCCCATGTGGCCAATATATGGCGCAATGCAGCAAGCACCCTCGCGCCGGACACAAGCACACACCACTACTGCTGCCCGCGCACCATTCCCGCCCCACAAGCGCTGATGTCGTGCGCCAACTTCAAGTTGAAGTGGCGCAGGTGCACGCCACAACCTAAGGACCTGCTCGCGTCAATAACTCACTCATCTGCATCAACCACCTGACAACGTTGTCGGTTTGGGTGCGCATTCGCTTTTCGTTTGCACACCCGCTGCACAGCAGTGCCAACTCGACCTGCGCGTGGTGTGAGTGGCCACCGCCACCGATAACTGCCAGAGCACTGCCTAGTGCGCGCAGTGCGGACCATCTTCACGAACATCTCGCATGCCAGCAGCCAGCGACTTGCAAGAAGCGCACACACAAACCGCGCCACCACCGAGACGCCTGCATCATGGCGCCCTGCACGTTTGTTTGCAGCAAGTGTCTTTCCCCACCACTTGCGGTGGGTGGACTCCTGCAACGGCACACAGGCGCCCTGCGCCGCTGCCGCAACCCCCTGCGTCACCTGCACCCGGCCTTCACTTCCATGCCAGTGTGCACGTCTGCCGCCTTACTCGAACTTCAACTTCAACTTGAGCCTCCTAACGCGCCGCCCCCAGCGCAGCACTACACGCTGCGCCACCACACGCCTCAGGTGTGTGCCTCTCTGCTCAGCAGCAAGTGGGTCTGTGCTCAGCAGAAGTGGCTTTGCTCAGCAGCAAGCGGGGTCATGCTGTGTAACAGCCGGCTAGCCGCTACCACTTGGGGTTTGCGTTGGAGGTGCACCACACCCCTCTAACCCCATCACACCCCACGCCCTACAGCTGCAGCTCGCTCAGCTGCTGCCGCGCCGCCTCCGCCCCCGCCGGCTCAAACGCCGTCGCATCCACAGCGGCCGCGTCCTGCCGCTGCTGCTCCCCCCAACCCCCCTCCCCCCCTACCCCGCACGCGCTCCCATCCCCCCCCTGGCCGTCGCCGCCGCCGTCGCCGCCGCCGCCGCCGCGGCTGCACACATCGCTGTCATCACGGCGGGCCTCAAACTTGGCGTCCAGCTCCGTGGCGACCGCCTCGTCGGCGGACACTTCCGCGAGCAGCTCGCACTCGAGCTCCACCGCCGCCACCTCCTCCTCCGAAGCGCTGGCGGTGGTGGTGCCGGTGGTGGCGGTGCGCGCGGCAGCGGCGGCGGTGGCGCTGTCGCGCACGAAGGCTTCGTACTGCGCGGTGCGGGTCACGGTGATCTGCAGGCGGGACCGCTTCTGGCTGCGGCGCGGCGGCAAATGGCGTTGTGGTGGCGGCGGCGGCGGCATTGGCCGTGGCAGCAAAGGTGGCAGTGGCGGTTGTAGTAGTGGCGGCGGTGGCGGTGGCGGTGACGGTTGGGGTGGCGGTGGAGGCGGCGGCCGTGACGTTGGTGGGGGCGATTTGAGGTGGCAGTGGAGGCGGCAGTGAAGGCGGCGGTGGAGGCGGTGGCGGTGGGGGCGCGGCAGCGGTGTGAGTGAGGTGAGCCACTGGTGTTGCCGCATAACTGCCATGCTTGCGCGCCTTGAAGAAATGCGAGGCATTTGCTGCGGTGAGCACTTTTTGGAGGGCGGGCTGCCACCGATGTGGTCCATTAAGCCCTCTATGGTATGCAGTGAGTTGTACTATGCTGCAATGCGGCACGACTGCCATGGCATGCTGCAGCGTGATGGCAAATGGGCATGCTGCAGTGCGGCTCGGATGCGGTGGCATGCAGCAGTCCGGCACGAATGCTGCAATTCGGCACGACTTCCACATGGCATGCCGCTGCCTGTCTGCCATGGCATGCTGCAATCCGACGCCGCAGCCATGGATGGCATGCTGCAATCCGGCATGACTGCGATCGCACGCTGCAATCCGCCACGACTGCCATGGCATGCTGCAATCCGGCGCGAATGCCATGGCATGCTGTGGTGCGCCATGACTGCCACGCAAGCAAGCAAGTACAAGACAGAAGTGCACCATGGAACATGGCATGGAGCGCGGGCTGAAGGGAGCACTTACTCGGAGGCCGGGCTGCCGCCGGTGCGGCCCGCCTTGGACATGACCGACACCAGGTCCGTGCGCACCTTGGTGATGGTTGCCACCTGCAGCGGCGTCAGAGTGCAGCGTACGGCTGCCATTGTGTGAAACTGTCAGCGACTTGTCAAGGGCTGCTCATGCCACATGAGTGAGTGACCGTGAGCATGGTCATCAGCGCAGCAGGGGTGGCAACGCCCTGCAGCCACCAGCAGGCATGCAGTCGAGCCATGCCAAGAGCAGTGTGGCGGCAGCAAAGGCCTCAGCAGTGAGCTGCGCTGCTACTGGCCAGCTGTCGGAACTCGTGCAGAGAGAGACGGTGACATGACAGTATGGGTATGCACGCCTGTGTCAGCTCAGCGCAGCGCTGCGCAAGCCGCCTGGCCGCCACTACTGGCAGCCGGGAGTGCTAGCCTGGAACTGTCAGCTTGCACGACGCCCACGCTGGCATGCGCGTACCATGGCGGAGCCGGCAGTGCACGCGCAGAGAACGCTGTGTGGCGTTGTGAGCCCATGCGAGCAACACCAACACAGCGCAGCTGCACACCCGGTCTGTCTTGGCCACGTTAGTCGTGGGGCATGGTGGTGCTTTAAGCATGCCCGCCAGTTGAGGGGGCAAATCATGCCGCAAATGGGGTCTCACCTGACTGCGCTCCAGCAGAAATGCCGCATCCACCGCCGACACTATGGCCCCCTCCAGTGCGCTCAGAATCACCTGCCAGAGCGGACACGTTCGGGCAGCCATATGCGCTGCTCAGCAGCAGCGGGCATGTTGACGCCATGTGCAGCTACGCGGTGTGGCCAAGTCAAGGCCTGGGCATTTTCAGAAGGAGAAGAAGGTGTGTCCCGCCACGGCTGCCACAGCAACCGGAACCGGAACTGGCTACGACAGGCGTGCGGAGCGTCCGCGTGGGCAAGCCAGCCCGCCGTGGGATGTACGGCCGTCCGGAGTCCCTACCTCACAGCCTGCGCGGCAGCAGTCCGGTGCGAGCGGCTTGGCTGTGCAGCAGTGTAGTAGGGCACACACCCACACCACAACGCTTGCGGACGTACAGCAGAGGGCTGCCGCATAGCTTTGCTGCTGATACGATGGCCTGCGGCTGCCGGCGCCGCGACTACGATACCGCTGCTGCTACGGGTGCGGCTCGGCAGCTTGGCGCACACCGTTGGATGTACGGCAGCAGCACTGCTGCCCCGGTGCCGGCCGCAACACTGTCTCGCAGCCACCCACACCGGGCCACCCAGCACGGCTGGCGCACCCACTGCTTCTCTGACATGAGCACCGACAGTTTCACTCCCAGGGATAGGTGCGCAGTGGTGCACCTCGCCAGCTCCATTGCACCCACCTGCTCCGTTGCCTCCAAGTGTTTTCTTGCCAAATTGAAGTAGGCCACGGGAGTTTGCCTGGTCGAGACTGGCACCTGCCTGGGGGCAACAGGCTGCTGGGTGGGCGTGCTGGCGTCACGGGGCGGCGGCGCGGCCTCGTCGGCCTCGTGGGCCACCATGGGGGGGCGCTGGCTGCTCACAGCCGCCATCTTTTGCGTGTGTGGGGCTGGATTGAGGATGCGGTTTTGGTGACGCGCCATCCTCCTCCTTTTTTCAAGGGAAAGGAGGGGGGGGGGAGGGGGCATGTGAAAAAGCAAGCGCGCGAAATGTCGCGTTCCTACCGCACATTGAGCTCAGCAGGCTGTGCGCACCGCACACTTTTCTCTTTTCCTCCAATGTGGACAGGATGGCTCGCGCAGCATTGATGTCCCGTAAGGTGCAGTATGCCGAGAAGGTACTGAACGTGCACCGCGCTAACAATCAAACATGCATGGCTGACGACAAGAAGTCAACTGATTTGCAATCCAAGAACCTTGGTCATTTATTACGTGGTAAATCTATCGTGCCCATGCAGCACATGTGATGTGCTGCACTTGCTCACACCACTGCGCTCGGCAGTGGGTGCCCTCTACAATCTTCACATGCGCCGGCGGAATGCGCACAGCCAGCCCTGTCACGCAAACCAGCATGCAAATTCCGGTGGCCCCTCTCTGAACAGCCCATCAACCCTGGTGATGCTGCTCAGCAGCGGACCCTCACGTGGGTGCCAGTGGCTTTGTACTCAGCAACTGCCACACCTCACGTGGGTGCCAGTGGCTTTGTACTCTGCAACTGCGTCAGCACCGGCTGCTGTATTGGGCAGCACAGCACCTCTGCCACAACAGCGTGTGGCCACAGTGTCAGCTACAGCTGCAGCCCGGCAGGTGCAGCCCGGCCGCTCTGACCCGCCGCCATGGTGCATCATGAGCGTCAGTGGGCCTTGCGGCATCACAGGCGCGCTTCCATTGCTCCCTCAGCGCCAGCAGCTGCTCAGTGCTGCGCATGGCAGTTACTGAGCATCGCCGCTGCTCCCAGAAGCTGTACGTCGCGGCTCACGGGCGGTCCCGCCTGGGACATGGCGGTGCCCCACAGCGGGAGCCCAGCTATAGGGGCGCCATGCACAGCCACCGCCACAGTTTCCTGCTGTGATGGCGTCGGCGGCAGTGGCTGCGGTCAGCCTGCGCGCGCCCCCGGCGCCTGTCGCTTCCGCCGACAGCTGGCGCCTGCCACCGCCGCTGGCGCAACGCCACAGCGGTGCAGCGCCACGCCGGCAGCAACACGGCCCGCACCTGTGTCTTGCGGCTGTTGGTGCAGAGGTGCTGTTGATTGGCGCATGCCGTTGGTGCAGAGGTGCTGTTGATAGGCGCATGCCGTTGCTGCCTGCCGCCGGCCACGTCACTTCCAGAGCCGACACTCACAGGCCCAGGGGCTGGGCTGTACGGCTGTGTGCTGCTCAGGGCTGAATCCGGGCCTGCCAATGCCCCCGCCTCACAGTAACTGCATGCCAAGTGCCGCAGTGCCTGGCTGCCACCTTTTGGCCGGTACCGTGGCGTGTTGGTGGGGGAGGGCTTAGGGGCAGGAAGGAGGGGGGGGGGGGGGGGGGGGGGGGGGGGGGGA